>PVJI01006376.1:0-87281 GCA_004026765.1 Micronycteris hirsuta
CAGATCAGCCACAGCCAAGACACTTGTGAGATAAGCAAGCAAAATACAACCAGAGAAACAAATTATAACCAGAGACATTGAAATTTAGAACATTCTGGCAGTAACCAGAGGGGAGGGGGAAGGGGATAATGGGGACAAGGGTATTCAGGAACTGCTATAAAGGACACATGGACAAAACCAAGGGGGAGGGTGGAAGCAAAGGAGGGAGATGGGTTTGCCTGGGGTTGGGGGTGGGGGTAAGTGCAGACAACTGTAAGTGAACAATAAAATAATTTAAATAAATAAATAAATATACAGGAACTACCAAGGAAGGAGAAATTATTTCTGCTTGAGGTAAATCAGAAAAGCTACAGAGAGGAGGTGGGCCTGCTTTGGGGACTTGTATTTCGGGTTCGATAGCTGATCTTTGCAGACGTTATCACTGGCTCTTGGTTCCAGCACAGGACCGCGAGCAGCACTTCCTACTCACATGAGTCTTCCATCTGGGCACATTCGCAACAGGTCATTCCTTCGGGATCCTTTATTTTTATTTATAGCCCTTTGCGTCATTTTATAGACAGACTTTTGCGTGTTCTGACAACAACCACTTTCTGAATGGTTGGACTCCCCAGCGCTGTACACTCAAAGAGAGTAAAGAGCAGAGAGCATAGAATTTGGTTCAGTGACTTCACATACTTATCTTGAAATTCACCAGGGAGGAAGTATTTACACCAAAGAAACCAGCAAATGCTACAGATAAAGACTCTCCCCCGCCTCCCCGCTAAAGAGCCTATTGTTAAACATTGAGCCAACACACAGCTAGCTTCCCTACGGTGAAAGAGCAGAATCCTGGATGGAAGTCAGAGAACCTGAGTCCTGGGAAGCCACTGGCACATGTAAACGGGTCAGCAATTTGAGCCTCGAAAGCTCCTTCAGGCTGTTACATGGAGAATGAAGGTCAAGGAAGCAACATTGGAAGCCGGAAAACCGGCTCAGAGGCTCTTGCGGCAAAATGAGTCTGTGGACCTGGGGTAGCATGTGAATGGGTGAAGGCTGTGGTCGTCTCCTGGGGTTACCGTAACAAAGTCCTGCAAACCGGGGGGACCGGAATAACAGGGTTCCCGTGACAGTGTTTTATAACTGTGTGGATGGTCTCGCAGCTCTGGAGGCTAGAAGTCCACACTCAAGGTGTCGGTAGGGCCGTGCTGCCCCTGAGACACTGGGTAGAATCTTCCTTCCCTCTCCGGAGCTTCTGGTAGTGGCCCTCCATCCTTGGTTTGCAGCTGCCATCACTCCAACATCTGCCTCTGCCGTCACAGGTGTGCTCCCTGTGTGTCTGTCTCCTCGTATCACAAGGACCCCAGCTGTAATGGATTAAGGACACCTCCCTGAACCTTACTCCATCCAGCATGATTTCACCTTAACGACTCACATCTGCAGTGGCCCTGTTTCCAAATAGGGTCACATTCTGAGTTTCTGGGGGTTAGGACTTCAATGCATCTTTTGGAAGGACACAATTCAACTTGCGACAGGGAGAGATTAAGAAGCTGAATCAATAAGACTTCAGGATTGATTATGAATTTGGACGAGAAGCAAATAAAAGATAGAAATCAAGGGTTACGAAACCGGAAAAGCCGGCGTTGGTGCTGCCTGTCGCCTACCAGACCCAATGAGCAGAAACAGGGATTGAATCTATGGGCGCTTGGTTCAGACGGCCGGCCATCTGAGACGACGGCGGGTTGTACCCTAACAGACCCTCTTAAATTCCATTTTGAACTGATCCATTTTACAAGGAGAAGGAAAGTATAGGTAAGGGGTTTGGAATTCAGGGGAAAAGTTAATCAGATAAAAAGCTGCAGCATTTGTGTCCTGGGCGGTGGGTGTCTCACCCAGGAGGACAATGGCCCAGATAACATCTGGGCTGCTCGCAGCCCTCCTGAGCCACAAAGGTGGAACTGCCTGTGGTCTCCAGGAGTCAGGGTGGGGCACACCTTCAGTTCCTGGAACAAAAGCTTTTTTTTTTTTTAAGGAAATTTTTTTAAAGATTTTATTTATTTATTTTTGAGAGAGCTGAGAAGGGAAGGAGAAAAAGACGGAGAAAAGCATCAGTGTGTGGTTGCCTTGCGCGCACCCCCAGCTGGGGACCTGGCTGGCAACTCAGGCATGTGCCCCAACTGGGAATCAAACCAGTGACCCTTTGGTTTGCAGGCCCATACTCAATCCACTGAGCTATACCAGCCAGGGTTGTTTTTTACATACTTTGACTACTAAGCTTATTAGCTATTACCTGAAACTAAAATTTTCCCATCATTTGCGTCCCCCACCATTCCCCCACTGTTAGTTTAAACTAGCTTGTTTCTATGAGGTCGGTTTCACGTGGAAGCGCTCGTTTTGCGGTCGAGCACGTATCTTAGCATTAGACCACCTGGCAGAGAGCTTCGAAATGCACTTAACTGCAGATCTATGTGAGGGGGCACATTGTATGCGACAACCAGCTACAATATTGAGGAAAATGAAAACAGTAAATGCCTCTCTAGGACCAGTCATACTAGGCCACCAGGAGGTTCGTTTAGACAAATCAATACCAAAGAGTCCCTCTCTTTGTCATTGACTTGCTTTATTTTATGCTCTACGAGCTGTGAATCATCAGTCAGGTAGAAACAGCAGAGTCCCTTAAATTCTTCACATCCATGATTATGTCTTAAAAGGAGGTAGTCTCTAGCTGCACGATTCTCCAATACGGCGACTCTAACTTGCCTCAGGTCTTGACTAATGGCACTGTTGGCCTGTGAGGTGGCATTCAAAGCTTTTGCCATAGCACAAGCTAATCTCATTTCTACATTGAAATAGGTTATCATGGCTGGCATTATAACTATAGTCAAAGACACATATTCAGCGGGGCTAAAAAGGTGTAAATCACTGTTACAATCAGGTGCAAGGGAGTGTTCCCACGGAGCCCAGGCGATGTGAGGCTTCTGAGGCATGAACACCGTCAGTCTTCCTGGAGAGCGTGGTCCCCCAGAACTGTTTGCTGGAACGTTGGAACAAACAGGCCTTCCACATGTCAGAAACCATCCTGCAGGCAATTTGCCATGACCAAAGGCATAAGACACATCAGTGGTGGTGGTGCAATTCATTGTCACACCTGCTGAGAGCACAAACAGTTTTTAGTGCACTGACAGAAGCTGCACACTCTCTAGCTGGGGCTCTCCAGGGACCTTTAAGGAAAGCATTTCCCTGTCCTTTAGAGTTACCACAGGTCCCCAATTATAAATATGGTAGTAGGTCATTTTCTTATCGATATGCTCAAACGCAGCATAATTTCTAAGGCTTTCCAAGGGAGTGCAAATACCAACAGGACATGAAGTGAAAGCTTGTTCAACGTAAGTTCTCCTGCAAGACAAAAGTCAGAGATGTTCAGAGCATTTTTTGCTAAATATTCCCAAATATTTTCATCTCATTTGAAAAGGATAAGTTGTCCATCACATGGGGTTAAATAAAAAGTAATGAAAAGAACATAGGTCATTGTTTTTGGAAGACGATTTTTCCGGTCTTCTTGCGGTTCAGTGGTCCATTGTTTCTCCGGTGCTTTCTTTACTCGGGTGTGATGAATCCAAGGTTTTATTTCTGCCAATGTCACTGTGGTGGGGGTGGTGAGGAGCACGTCCCAAAAGCCAGCCCACTTTTCTTCTAGTTGGCGCTCTGGAGATCCTGTCTTCCAGGCCCTGAGTAGCACCCTGTCTCCAGGCTCACAGAATGTAGTGCACCAGTGGGGGAGAGGTCTCTAATACAAGCAAGGTCACTCATTATAGCTAAGGTCTGACTTCAATGTTACACATATTTCTTTACCTTCACTTCTTGATCTATATACATATCTCCCACCCCACTCGTAGCCTGAAATGGTCGCCTGTACACAGTTTCATAGGGACTCAACTGAATCCCACTTCAAGGAGCCACCCTCATCCTGCGCAGGGCAATAGGTAAAGCTTGATCCCAATGGAGATGAGTTTCTTGACACAGCTTGGCTCTTTTTCTTCAAGGTGAGATTCATCTTCTCTGCCTTCCCAGAGGCCTGAGGTCTCCATGCTGTGTGGAGTCACCACTTGATTCCTAAAAATGTACTGACCTCCTGTGTAATTTCTGAGACAGAAGCAGGTCCATGATCGCTCTGGATGCTACCAGGAAGGCCAAAGCAAGGAATTATTTCCTTCAGTAAGTCTTTCACTACCTCAAGAATTTCCCCATTCTAGTAGGATAGGCTTCCACCCATCCTGAAAAGGTATCAACAAAGATCCACAAATATTTCCACCCTCAGACCGTTGGCATTCGGGTGAAGTCTATTTGCCCGTTCTCAAATGGGCTCTGTCCTTGGTATTGTTTCCCTTCTTTTTTTTGATGGTTGTTCTTCCAGCACACAACACATCTAGCAATGACCTTTGGTATGGCTTTAGAAATTCCAGGTCCTGTGAGCCACAGCTTGACATAGGTGGTCAATGAGTCTCTTCCATAGTGTGTGGCCTCATGCAAATGCTTCATGACTGGCTCTACTAAATGTTCAGGAAGCAGCATAACTCCTTTCTTATTATTTCTCCATCCCCTATCAGCACCTTCTCCATCTAAACCCCAACTCTTAGCTTTCTCTAAGTCTGCAGTCAAATATTCAGGGTCAAATTGTGACAAGTCTAGAACTGGTCCAAAGACATTATAAATGTTCATAGAGCAGCTTCTTTCGCTGCTCAGTCAGATTGCTTCCTCCAGCTGCCTCAGTGTCCTCTCTCTGATGCCTGGGCAGTGCATGACTGCTACCTGTAAAGGTACTGAGGAGCTTCTAACAATTCTAAAATTTCTGCTGCATGTTTAATTTCCTTTTTATTGGAGGTCAATAGTCCTCTTTCCTTCCAGATTGAACCATGTGCATGCAAAATTAGGAAAGCGTACCTTGAGTAGGTACGCATATTCACTCTCCTTTTGTGAGACAATTCCAATGCCCTCGTCAATGCGATCAGTTTGGCTTTCTGAGCAGAGGTTCTCAGCAGCAAGGCCTTGGCCTCCACTATTCCTTCAAGAGTCCGCAGCTGCATAACCTGCCTTTCTGTTTCCTTTGTCCATAGAACTGCTTCCACCTGCGTATCGAGTCCGGTCTGCCTCTTCTAGAGGCTGTTCCTGTAGATCAATTCTGCTAGAATAAACTTCATCAATTATCTCAGCACAGTCGTGTATTAGTGCAAACAAGTCAAGCTCTGGGAGAAGGGAGGCAGGATTTAACTTACAGTTTTGAGGGAGACATTGGGATGGTCAAAGAGAATTGCTTGGTACCTGCCCGTTCCTCCAGCAGTGAGCCACAAATTTCCCTTTTGCTCCAGCAGGCTCAACACTTAATGGGATGCATAAATGGTAATAGGCTGTCCCTATCTTACAGGAAGCTGAAAAGGAAAACTTTTCAGCTTCCTGTAAGAGCTCGCAGGTGGCTGCCACAGCTCTCGAGCAGGCTGGCCACCCCTGGACAATGTGATCTAGTTTCCTTGACAAGTACACAATGGGCTGCAAAATGTCACTAAGCATTTGGGTGAGGAACCCTAGGGCAATGCAATTCTTTCATGCACGAATAATTGAAAGGGCTTTAGAAGGTTTGGAAAACCCAAGGCTGGTTCAGAAGCCAGGTGTGTCTTCAGGAACTCAAAAGCCTGAGTCCATTCTAAAGGGCTATATTCCAGTCATGGTTTACCAAAGAGGCCAAAATTTGCAATCTAAATGTGGCAGTAGCCTGCCATTCCCAGGAATCCTCCTAACTGTTTCCTGGTATTGGGAACTCTCATTTGGATTATGGTTTATTTTCCTGTTTCCAATAAGACTCCTTTTGCCAAGTTCAAGCAGGAACCCAAGAAACCTCAACCTCACTGCTTGTTGGCAACTCTGGGTTACTATGCTGATACTTCTTTTTTTAAAGATGTATTTAGTTATTTTTAGAGAGAGGGGAACGGAGGGAGAAAGAGAGGGAGAGACGCATCAGTGTGTGGTTACCTCTCCCACAGCCCGAACTGGGGACCCAGACTGCAACCCAGGCATGTGCCCTGACTGGGAATCAAACCTGTGACACTTCAGTTCACAGGCCAGCACTCAATCTACTGAGCCACACCAGCCAGGGCTCTGTAAACCAGAAGGCACATTAACTCCTAATGAGCTAAGTCATGACCTGGGATTCTAACCTGAACCAAAGCAGAATAATTCAATCAAATGGGAAGACAACAGGAGGTGCCAAGAATCAGAGGAGAGTCCCCAAATAAAATTGCTTGGCAGCTGCTAGGGAGTCTCCAAATCTATACCCCGGGTCTACCCAGTCCAGGCAGCCAATGAGACTCCCCGCCAAATACCCAGACATACTGGAAAGTCCCAAAGTCTGTCCTGGAGCGGAGTCACCAGAAGCTACACACTGATGCTGAATAGGCAGCAGTCAAATAAACTAAGTAGGGAACTCAGAGAAAGAAGCAGATTTCGGGATGAAGGTGATGACTTTCATTTCGGATGTACGTCAACTGCCTCCAGGACTGCACAGGCTGTGCCGAGCAGCTCTGGGATTCTTTGACAACTCAGACTCCGGATCTTAGCTGCCTTCAGCTCCAAGAACAGCCCTTACCTAAAGATCTTGTCCAGACAGAGCTGAACAGCGACAGAATGTGCCACCCCAAAATACGCCACTTATTTTGAGTGAAAGACACTAAAAAAACAGCAGGCGTAAGAAGGACACTCTGACTCTCCTCCTCTCCTTCCAGAAAGCAGGAGATAAAAATTTCCATGTGAAACACCGTACCAAGAGGAAAGAAACATTCTTATCACCAGAGGTGGGGGAGGAGGGGAGTGTGAAGGCAAAGAGAAACCTATAGAAACAGACTTTGTTAAAACAACTCATGTTCCTCTCGTCCCCCCATGTCTTTCAGTTACTTTTCCACACTGCATGCCACCGTTCACCCTAGTGTACAAGCACTTGGGCCTATCTGATTTGGGGGTCTTCGTTTCTGTACAGGGCTCCCTAGTCCACGAAACATCTGTATGCTTTTCTCCTGTTGATCTGTCTCATCAACTTCATTCTCGGGTCCAGCCAAAGACCCTAAGAAGATAGAGGTAGTTTTGCTTCCCCTACAGAGCCTTTTTACCTGGAGACCTGATTTTTTACCTTTGTATTCTGCTAATCCTCTTCTCACTTAGTGTAAAAGTCTTTGTCTTAACATAATCCAAAATCATGGGTGTGGGAGGCTGGAGTAGGGAAGGAAATGTCCTCTGTTGGTAATGTACTTCCATAGGTAACTCTTATGGAAAACCCTTTCGAAAGAAATAACCCTCTTTTGGAGGACTTTGCTGAAGGAGGCAGGAAATCGCCCGTACACAGCAACCTTCTAAATGTTTCTACCATTTCCTCTACTTTTGATTGGCATGCCTCTGTCCCACTGCATGGCAGGAAATAGTTTGAATAAATGCCACTGCTTAACGGGTCACCAGCTTTCCAGCCTGCCGTGGCTAGGACCTCGTGAACGTCCTCCAGTTCTGCGTCCTCCAGTCCATCAGTTCCACAATTTAAAGTCTGTTTTTTTCCAGAAACCACCTTAAAACACTAACATCTACAAGCATAAGGGTTCCTAATTATAAGCAACAGAAGCAAATTCTGGCTGATTAAGCAGAAAGTGAAAGTATTAAAATGATATCCATTAGCCCACAGAATCTGTGTGAAACTCACCAAACTGGCTCAAGATTGAGCTTTCAAGAAAGCTATCTAAAACTGAAAACTCGGACCGATGGAGAAACTGCCGCCCCTGCCACCACCGCTGTGACACACGGACGCTCAGACCGGCATCTCTGCGTGACTCCCACCTTGATGACACAGCTCAGGTTATCACTTCGGCATCCAGAGCTCAGTTCAGCTTGCAACTACTGCACCCCTGAAAGCCAGTCCCCTCTGTCACCACCCTGGCCAGGAACACGCCTCCATCCTCAGATGGCTCCCTTCTGAATCAGAGTCTCATGTGGCTGAGTCCTGTGGGTACAGAAAGGCTAAGAGGCCTGAAGCCTGACCACGAAAGAGACTGGGAAACACCTTTCTGGTTCCACCTTGAGAAAATGGGACTTCTGAGGTTGGAACTTCCCCAAACAGAGCACAAGTGCTGAGGAGCCAGAAATCACAATTGTCCACGTGGGACGTAAGCACTGCTGTGTGGAGAGATCTGGTCAACGACAAACAGGCACATCTATAGTTCGGAGGAGGGGGCCACTTGGCTGGGGAGCATGGAGATGGTGTTACAGGTTGAATTGTGTGCCCCCCCCATTCATATGTGGACATCCTAACTTCCAGTACCTCCGAATATGTCCTTATGTAAAAATAGGGTCTTCCCTGAGGAAATCAAGTTAAAATGAGATCATTTTAGGCCCTAATTCCACGTGACTGGTTTCCTTACAAAAAGGGGAAATTTGGATACAGACACACACACACACACGTATGAAAATGAAGGCAGAAATCTGCAAGCCAAGGAACATCACAGATGGCCAACAAATCACCAGAAACCAGGAAAGGGACGGAACAAATTTTTCCTCACACCCTCAGGAGGAACCAACCCCAATGACACCTTGATCTTAGACTTCTAGGCTTCAGAACCGTGAAACTGTAAGTTCTGTTGTTTTGAAACTTGGTGCAAAGCAAAGGGGCCCCCCACCCCGATATAGAGCATGTTCCCCCACGGCCCATGGTTGGGGGAAGCGGAGAAGCCAATGATAACGGCTTAAGATACTTTTCAGACAATGGCAAGTTGATGGCCTTGTCCTTCCTGAGGGGAAGCTGTGCTGCCACCTGGGAAAAGGCCTACATGATCTTCGGTACGAATAGTGCCGAGTATGAAGTCACATAGGAAGCCCCGGGTAAGCATGTAAAATGGGGGCGGCCGGCCATGATGGGGGGCCATGCGGTTTGAAAGAGTTTAAAAGGGCCCCCACTGGCCTGCCACAAGGTCTGGTGTGTAAGGAGGTGCCACATGGTTTGGAGTAAGGAGATGCCAAGCGGTGTTGGATTTAGAGCTGGAGGAAGAAAGAGGAAGCCTGCTGGGAAACCTGCCAGGGAGATCACCACAGTGGCATGGCTGATGGAATTGCGGGGACCTGCCCAGCCAAGCACAGATTAATGGGAGGTACCTGGAATGCTGAACTGCGGCCGGGAATGCTGAGCGGTGGACTTCTGTTTTTCTGAAAGATGGTACCTCTGACTGGCGTATTCTGAAACTGGCCCAGTTTGGCAGAGGGAGGCAGGACTGTGTGTTTGTGGGTGTTTTAAAGGGAGTGGGACTTACTGGCAGAAGTCCATCATTATTTTAAATCTGTATAACTTTTAAATAAACAAGTCCTTTCCTTTTCACCAAACTCTGGCATTGGGACTCACGCTTCTTGGAGGCAGGCAATCGGACCCTAGAGCTGCTCCAGAACAGCATCGGCTGGGGTTTAGTAACAGCCCGAGTCACCCAGTCTGCGGTGTTTTATTACAGCAGCCCTAGGAAACTAATGCAGACTGTAAGTTAAACCATGAGATTACGTAAAGCTTGCCCAGGAAGACTGTGTGGGTGCAAAAGGAAGGACATGGAAGGAGAGGAGGGCGGATATCTGGGGTTTATACTAAAGGGAAAGCACCTCTTCCATCATGAAAGGAAGGAGGAAAGGCTGGGTGCAGACCGTCCAAGACTGGGCTCCTCAAAAGCAAGATCCTGAGGCGCAGATTTCTGTGTCATGATCTATGAAGAAGGCTTCTTAGCAATAACCTGTAGGGAAGTGGGAAGAGAGGACAGGAAGAGAAAGGGCCTGAGCGTGAATGCAAGGACAGCAGGGGGGGAGGAAAGTATAAGGGGGTTAAGTGGTAATGGAAAAAATACAATAATTTTTTTTTTTTTTAATGCAATGAAAGCCCCGGCTGGTGTGGCTCAGTGAATTGGGCGTGGGCCCGTGAACCAAGGGGTTGCTGGTTCAGTTCCCAGTCAGGGCACATGCCTGGGTTGCAGGCCGGATCCCCAGTAGGGGGCATATGAGAGGCAGCCACACATTGATGTTTCTCTCCCTCTTTTTCTCCCTCCCTTCCCCTCTCTCTAAAAACAAATAAAATTAAAAAAATAAATAAATAAATTTGAGGAATGGCTGCAGTGGGAGCAACTAGATGGGAAAATGTGGAAGGGTGGGAGGGTGTGGTCGCAGTGAGATATCTAAATTTAAGATTTAAGAAATGAGGGAATCCTGGGTGACGCAAGGTCCAGGGGTGGCCATGGCAGTGGGTACCTTAGGTAGAGTAGAGGTGAAGGTCCCTGGAGTTGAGGAGGTCAAGATGCTGACAGGATGCTCTCATGTAATTAAATGGAGAGATACCATGTTCATGGACTGGAACACTCAATATTGTTGAAATATTTTAGTTATCTTAAAGCTACACATGTCCACCATCAGTGATTCAGTATTTAAAATGGTGGTTTACATTTAATATTATTAACATCTGTAAAGTGTAAGCATTTTGTTGGGACACAGTGTGTTGCTGAATTTGTTTGATTTCAGGATAGGTTCGACAGAAAAGTAATTTCTGAACCTGCAGAGGAGGTGATCAGAGCATGGATTGTAGGGGGTTTGATGAAGGAATATCCCAGGGATTAAGTCTCAGCCTCAGAGGTAGCAGTAATATGTGAAATCAAGATGGTATTAAGGAAATAGTCCCTAGGGTACCCTGGTTGGTGTGGCTCAGTGTATTGAGCACTGACCTTCGAATAGAAAGGTCACCAATTCCAGGTGAGGGCACATGCCTAGTTTGGGCCAGGCCCCTCATTGGGGGAGTGAGAGAGACTACCAATAGATGTTCCTCTCCCTTTCTTTCTCTTTCCCTTCCCCTCTCTCTAAAAATAAATAAATAAAATCTTTAAAAAAGAAAAGAAAGAAATAGTCCCTAGGGCAAGAAATCTTCAGATTCTCCACCTGTGAAATGAAATGAATTAATTCCTGTGCTGCCGGATGACAGCATTGTATTACAAATAAGATTAGATCTTTACATTACTTGAAAAGTTAACTATTCACATGAAAGTCTTTAACAGTGCTCATGGCCTGGGGCACTCCAATTTTAAGAGTCAAGTTGAAGAGGAGGAATCAGCTGGCAAGGGAGACTGAGAAGGAATGTCCACTAGGATTCCAGGAATGTTCGAGGAATGTCCCTCCTAGAAACCAAGTGAGGAAAATACACTATGTACTATATGAATCACGATCCAATCAAAGAAAAGAAAACCAGTCTAGGTATTTCAAACAGAAGAATGATAAAGGAACTGGTTTCTGGAAGATGAGAAGAGGTGGAGGAGCAGAGGAGAGGAGGGGGGATCACTCAAAGATTACGAGTTTCAGGAAACCATCCCCTCCGTGGGCTAGAGGCGCAGAATGTTACCCAAAGCTCAGAGGCACCGTGTCCCTGCGGCTCTGTTGGCCATTGGAGCCCAGCTGTCTGAGCAGGAACCCAGGAGCCTGCACTCTGCAGGTGGTTGCTTCTGTCCCTGCGGTCACTATCCATATCCATTGTTGTCATTGTCACTAAAACCAGTGCTGTCACCACCACCAACGCTGCCGCGCTGCAGAAGACGGCATCAGAAACCGGAGGCAGGAAGGGAGCTGATTCTCTCCATCTTCCACTGTCTTTCGTTGATCAGATCTGAGTGGAAACCAGAAAGCATGGGAGCCTGGAAAATGTCATGCGTCTCTCTGACGCATTGCCGAGCACATAGGGGCAGATAAGGGCTGAGAGCAATCGGCGCGTGATTGGCACGGCCTATCCTTTTGGTTACTCAGCATCCATTCTCATTCCTCTGCCTCTATGTAACTTTCCTACAACAATTCGAACAACGTCAGGCTTTCCTTCCTAAGGATATGCAAGGACTCACTCTCTCCCCTTCCAAAAAAAGGTGAAATATAAAATCCATCTCTGTGTTCATCTCTGGGTGATGTTAACTCTTCTTGTAGCCCAATCACAATTCCATCTAAGTATTTTATAACTCAGAGACTAAATTGGTTACCAACACGGCCTTCATCTTACATTGTTCTTATTTATAAGCTTTTCATCGCTCTCCATTATCTTCAGAGTAAAGTCAAAATCCCATAGCTGAGCTCCAAGCTAGACCTAGCTTCCTTTTACAACTTCTCGTTACTCTAATCAGACTGACCCATATTTTATTTACCAAACACGACTTGTATATTTTTTCCTCTAAGCCTTTGAGCTTATCATTTCCCCCACCTAAAGGCATTCCCCATCTCTTTTTCTTTTCAGCCTCACCTCCTCTAAGACGACCCCATTTTCGAGGCATGGCTCAGCTCCCACTCCTCCACACAGCCCTCTCCCAAAGGCACCAGACCTCAGGACTCTTTCCACTATCTGACCTCCTCTAGTTTATGCTGCTGAGACACCAGCTAGCCGTCCTGGCTCCCACATACCCACTTACCGGCTGATACCTGGTTATGGAGGATAGGGAAAATGAATTGGCAGTGCATAAGGGACAATGCATTTGAAGCCCAAGGCACTTACTGCCCAATATCAACTTCCTGCTGCCTGTGTGAGTCTGAATTATAATTTGAAGAAGTTTGTCAATTCTCCATAGCAAACTTCAAAGAAATTCGGTTGGCCACCAAAGACGCTGTTCTCAGATTACTGCCAAGTTAGCAACCTGGTCGAGGGTATTTGTAAACCACACAGCCAGCCAGCTAATAGCAAGGCAAAGACAGAAGCAAACAAAATGCATTCGGACAGATGTTGCTCAACAGGAATTGTTGGCCCTGAGAAAACTTGCAGGGTACAGAAGAGCAGGGGCCTAGAACTGAACAAAAGTGTGCTTAGCCATTCTGAGTCTGCTCCTGACGAAGATAAGAAGAAGCAAAGCAGCTATAAATCTTTCTTCCTAGGGAGGTTTTAAGATATGGTTCAGAATGCTAACTCCTACCAACAAAGAAAATGGTTCATGAACACAGAAGCAATTAGCAAAGAACCTGGCGATGTGGTTCTTGTGCCAGGTCTGCCCTGGACGAAGTGTATCCCTTTCCCTCTCTGGATCACCGTCTCCTCATCTGAAAAATGAGCAAGTTAAACCCAATAACCCCCACGGGCCCTTCTGATTATAAACTCTGAAGACGCCTTTGTTTTCTGCTCTCCTTGAACATCCAGTTACTCATTGAGGACTTAATCATACATTATCCTCGGGGCCACCACATAGGACCGTTCAGGTTGTAGACTGAACAAATCCAGAGGGCACCGTTGACATCATAGTCTGTGTGAACGATACTCCTGTGCTGGGTTGTGCACAGACTTCCATGTTTAGCAGCTCTTCAGTTTGTGAATATTTAAGGTTTCACATTTTATTTTCTCAATATCCATTATTTACTGGTCTTGGGTCTCTACCCACAGAACTGAAACTACATTAACATGTGATACTGAGCAAAGGACTCTTTTATTGATTAACTCTTCATCATGGACATGAAATGAGGACAATAACGCTAATACAATATTTATTAATCACCTACCAGGTGCAAGACACTTTACATACATTACTACGTTCAATCCCTATGAAATCCTATGAGGTATAAACCATTGTCCTTATCTTTGGGTGAGAAGGCTGAGGCTCAGGGAGACTACGTAAGCTGCCCCAGGGTTCACAACCACAGCCACAAAGTGGCTGCGACGAGGATCTGAAGCTCATTCTTTTTCCAGTCCGTTGTCCATTAGAGCGCCTTCTGTATGCTCAGAGGTCTCCCTACAGCTTGACACTCTTGTGACCTCATCGAACAGACGCAAATAATGAGAACATTCAATTAACTGGAAATAGCAGTAATGCAGCATAAACACGCTGGGAAGAAAATCAACACTCTCCCATTTCCATCCTGATGGTGTCACCATGGGCCTCAGGGTTGTCATCTCTCAAAGGGGGTCACTATCCATATCCATTGTCTTGGGAGCTTCTCAGGATATTCAAGCACCAGGAGGGACTTTATTAGTCTCTTTGGCCCTCACCTGCACTCTTGTAGGACTCTCGTGACCACTTCGGCCACCAAGAAGAGTTCACTGTGGTCCCCGCTTCTCTGTGCCTCCCAAAGGGCATTCCCATACCTGCCCCCTCCCTGAAGACCCTGGATCTGAGAACTTATTCTATGTAGGCTTTGACCGGTGGCTTTTTGCCAGTAGCCCTCGTTTCCTTCCCTCTGGCATCTCCAGCTTTTGGGGTTTTCTCTATGAATCATGCATTACATTCCTCATAAGGGTTGACACAGTATTGCGGTCAAGCGCCAGGTGACGTGAAAGAACGGTGCCGCCTGCTCCTTTGCAGACCATCTTAACATCACGCAGCAGTACTGGGGGGCATCCTAGCAGGCAAACGTTTCAGACCTAGGCCAGGTTTTCCCTCTCGGTGTGAATAGTCAGATCATTCTGACTATGATTATAAGGGCGGGGGACGTGGAGAGCTAAATAAAATTAAAATGTGTGGATTGTTTTTCAAGTACAGCTAATATTTTCTGTTCGATAACACTTGAAAGCAAGACATAATCTTTTCTTTATTTTTCTGCACCAAATTGTGTCTGGTTCTGAGCTTTTACCTACTCAGAGGGGAAAACAATAATCTTTGTTATGTGTAGCAGTCTGCATCCTCCCCAGAATTGTTCTTGGGTATCCGGGCACTTAGGCAATCCCGAAATCTGGGGGAAGGTTTTCTGATTTCAGGTTTCCAAGGATCTCACTAAGAGGCTCATTACCCAAAGCCACATGGCCCATCAAAAGACGACCGTTGATAGCATCCATCCTTCCATGGCCAGCCATAGGGGCCTCACTCACTGCTAAGACTCCCATGATGCTGAGGTTTTAAACCCCAGGGTTCCACATGCCACTTCCAACAAAGAAGACGCCCCTCCTGGAGTGCTGTGAGGTGCTGGACACTGGTCTTTACCACTCATGTGGCCACAACAGCCACCAAGGACAGTTCTCTGTGGCCCCTACTTCACTGCGGCTCCAACCCCGCTGCCTAAATCTGGAAAAGAGGCGTGTGATCCGTGAAGCCTACGTCACAGGCCACACCTTCACAGGAGGGAGGCTGGGAGAGCACAGTGGGGGGCTCTCGAGCAATCAAACGGTGAGGCAGGCGGTGAGGCAGGCCCTGCCTCTCCCTGAGACACAGGAAGTGCGGAATTCCCCAAACTGGACATGTGCAGGAGAAAAGAACCACAAACACCTGTGCAGTTTGAACCTGTGGGTCCTGGGGGGAAACCCTTACCCTCTCTTACCCTCAGCTCGCTCAACTGAAAAAAAAGATAATAACATCCCCCTCACAGAGTGAAAGCCCAGGGGACAAAGGAAAAGGCTTCCCGCCTTCGGGTGTGGCAGTGCGGGGAACGGGGAGACACCCCCAGGACAGGAGGGAAAAATGAAATGGCTGTAAAGAACACGACCCAAGGTGAATACGTTTTGATCATCAAGGCAAAGGCCAAGGTTGCAATTCCATTAAAAATGCAAATGATCCAGAAATCATTCCTTTCCAATAGTTATCACCAAGCAAAGAGGATTCTAGAAGGAGTCGAATTTAAAAGAAGAAAAAAAATGCCCTAAAGTAGGACACGGTGCATACACAGAGGAAAGAAGGAAAAGTCATAGGTAGGGCAGGCTTAAAACAGACCTTATCTTGCACTGAATCAGTATTACATAACAGCTTCAGCTTCTCACCAAGGGCTCCAAGTCACCGGATCCTCCCACAAGCCAGCAGGTTGTATGTTAAGTTACATAGTTGCAAGTGCAGCAGCAGTGAACCTAAACAATTAAATCTCTGCATTCTTTGCTGTTCGGGCCTAAATTCTCCCCACGTGAAAAACCTAATGTGATTTCCCCCCATAACTGTGTGCTTCCTCTCCTGTTCCAGACATGAAAATGAACAACAACTGATTGTGGAATGCAGTTTCAAAAAGAATATTTAAATAACTTGTTTACTGGTATTTTTACTCTCTACAATAGCTTGAGCTTAAAAATAATAATAATCAAACTATTGTTACATACAATTAAAGCCATATGTATTTTAAAACACCTTGTGCCTTGACTAGTGTGGCTCAGGGGGTTGTCCCACTGAGTGTCATCCCACGAACCTAAAGGTTATCAGTTCCATTCCCGGTCAGAGCACATGCCTGGGTAGCGGGCCAGGTCCCCAGTTGGGGGTGGGAAAGAGGCAAACAGTCAGTGTGTTAACATCAATGTTTCTCTCCCTTCCTCTCTTTAAAAATAAATAAATAAAATCTTTTTAAAATAAAATAAAATTCACCTTGTACAATTGTATAATGTTACTATATGTATATATGCTTAATATATAGACCAACCTAGAGTATATATGTATATATCATTGAATTGTATACATTTACTAAGTTTTATTTAAAAATATACTAAAAATCATTGAACTGTATACTTACAATGGGTATATTTTATGGTATGTAAATTATACCCCAACAAGGCTGTCTGTAAAAACCACCCTATACAAGATTTTTTAAAGATTTTATTTATTTACATTTAGAGAGGGGAAAGGAGGGAGAAAGAGATGGAGAGGAACATCCATCAGCTGCCTCTCACACACACCCCAACCAGGGACCAAACCCACAACAACCTAGGCATGTGCCCTGACCGGGAATCGAACTGACAACTTTTCACTTTGCAGGCAGACACTCAGCCAACTGAGCCACACTAGTCAGAGCTTCCCCTACACAGGATCTGAAAGCAAACTACAAACCAGCAGAATATATTTGCCATTAAAATCATCGGAATAGAGATAGCCTTACTATATGAAGAACTCTTCAAAATCCTGAGAAAAACATTTCCATCCCAATGGGAAAGTGGAGAAAAGAAGAAATAGACATGATCAATAAACATGAGGAAGATCTTCATCTTCACTAGCAATCAAATAAACATAGTTTTAAGAAGTAAAAGTTTTAAATGTGTAAAAATTGCAACCTCTGGTTTAAGGTAATATCCAGAATTGGTGAGCGTGGCAGACGCAGGCTGAGAAAACAGCTGTCACTTGCCTTCCTAACGGAGATTGCATTTAGTCCTCCTCCTTGGTGCTTCGGCGCCACCCTAAACGTCCAGCAGTTATTATCAAACCATACCTTATTGTTACTGGCTATTCACACGGCTGTATCACCCAGTTAGATTTCAAACCCTGAGAACTGTGGCCTGTCGTTCAGTTTATTCCCAGCCCTAACAGGGTACCTGGCCCAGAGTATAAACGTCACATATATTTATTGCAGGTTTACTGAATGAATAAGGAGAGCGAAATTGGTACAAGTTTCCAAAGGGCATTTGCTTGTGTATATTGAAGCATCAATTTTTGTCTTATTTTTTTATAATTACTTTATTGTTGTTCAATTACAGTTATTTGCATCCTCTTCCCTCCCCTCCTCCCTTCCCCTCCAACCCCACCTCCCCCCCTTTTGTCTTATTTTTGGCTTGGCCATTCAACACTTAGGAATTTGTCCTAACCAAAAGGTACAGAAATTTGGATGTACAATGATGTCTATTTCAGGGTTGGTTTTAATAATAAAAATTAGGAACTACCACAAATGTCCAACATCACTAATAGATTCATTTCTCTTCTTTTTTACTGTGGTAAAATACACATAGAACTAGCCATTTAACCATGTTAAAGTGTACAGTTCCGTGACATTTAAGGCATTCGCAATGTCATGCAACCATCACTACTACCCAGTTCCAGTACATTTTCAGCACCCGGCAAGAGAACCTCATACCCATTGAGCAGTCCTGCCCCATTTTCCCCTCCCCCAGGCCCTGGCAACCACTATCTGCTTTCTGTCTCTATAGATTTACCTATTTTAGGACTCATACAACATGTGGTCTTTTGGGTCTGGTTTGTTTCACTTAGCATGATGTTTTCAAGGTTCACCCACGCTATAGGATGTATCAGTACTTCGTTCATTTTTGTGGCTGAATGATGTCCCATTATATGAATATACCATATTTTATTTATCAGTTGATGAACATTTGGGTTGTTTCCACCTTTGGCTATTGTAAATAGTGCCACTATGAACATTCACACCCAAGTTTTTGCTTGAATACCTGATTCAATTCTTTTGGGTACATACCCAGGAGTGGAATTGCTAGATCATATGGTAATTCTATGCTTAATTTATTGAGGAAGCCCCAAAATGTTTTCCACAGCAACTGCATATTTTATATTCTCATGCAATGCACAAGAGTTCCATAGAGTAAAATTTCACGTCACACTTGGGTGGCACATAGACCTTCCTGGCATGAATAAAACAAAGTCTCTACTTTTAAGAAACTGACATTCAACTCTGGCTGGTGTGGCTCAGTGGATTGAGTGCCAGCCTGCAAACCGAAGGGTAGCCAGTTCGATTCCCAGTCAGGGCACATGCCTGGGTTGTGGGCCAGGTCCCCAGTAGGAAGGTTTGTGAGAGGCAACCACACATTGATGTTTCTCCCTCTCTTTCTCCCTCCCTTCCCCTCTAAAATTAAATAAATAAAATCCTTAAAAAAAAAAAAAACCTGACGTTCAGCAGAGGGAGTCAGGTAATAAACAAGTAAGTAAATATTAATCTTTTTTTAATTTATTGATTTGAGAGTGGAGGGAAGGGAGAGAGAAACATCAATTTATTGTTCCACTCATTTATGCATTTATTGGTTGATTCTTGTATGTGCCCTGATCTGAAATAGAACCCACAACCTTGGCGTATTGGGATGATGTTCTAACCATCTGAGCTACCCAGTCAGGGCCTGTGTTAATCTTTTTTTTTTTTTCAACAATTTAATAATGTAAAACCTATTCCCAGTGCATGGGCCATACAAAAACAAGCTATAAGCTCAATTTGGCTCAAAGTGCTGTGGTTTTCTGACTCCTGGCATAAATTCCCACTTGCCAAGGCTGATTTAGCGTCTTCCAGCCAGCCAGGTGCAAAGATTAATGCTGAGTCCCTGTTACGATTCCTCACAACCGATCAATAGGAAGCAGCAGGGTTATTGTTATACTGTGGGGTTTGGAAGGAATACACGTGGAACTCAGGTGATCTCATTAAGTTCCTCTTACCATTCTTTGACGGTCATGCTATGGATGGACAAGTGGTGGAACCCCGGCCTGAGAACGGCATGGTGACCAGGGTCTCGGACCACCACTGGGTAAGACATCAAGATCTGAGAGATGACTGTGAGGGTGAGGAGCAGGGAGGGGAGTGAGGAGGGAGGGGATGAGTACTGGTGAACAAACCAGATGAGTTCATGCTGAGTACCACATTAGGGAGGACAATCAGCCTCGCTCAGTTTACCGATTCAAATATTAATCTCACCCAGAAACACCTTCACAGACATACCCAGAATAATGTTTGACAAATGACATGGCCCAGCCAGGTTGACTGTTTACTTGCGTGTGCTTGTTTCAAAGAGTCTCTGACAAGTGGCTCGGTGACACTCATAACGTCAGTAAATACCTTTAAGCAAGCCGACAACAGTGTTTTGTACTTGTTACTTTCTGGGGTTGGATAGTACTTGATGGGTAGCTTGACTGATATAAAACTAAACTGGTTAAAATTAAGATGAGTGAACTATAAACTATATACGACTAACCTTAAGTTTAATTTTACAAATGCTGTGACCTTGCTGGCATAGGAACTGTCTTATCTTTCACTCCCTAAGCCTTGTATATTGTCACAAAGCCTTACAATGTCTTAAAGCCTCAGTTGCTTCATCGGTATAGTGAGGAGAGTTCTAGTACCTACCTCACAGTAAAGAGGATTAAATGAGATAGTGCAGATAAAATGATTAGCGTGTATCTGGCATATAGTTAGTTCCTATTCAATGTTAGCTTTCATCATCATCATCATGCCATTTACATATAAATCAGTTATGCTACAATCATGTAGTGAAATGTACTCTTTTAATGAAATCACAGAAAATCCTCCCCCTCCCTCTTCTTTCTTTCAAACAGAGCAAGCATGGTACTTGCTGGAAGGGAGCTCCTAAGGACATATTCTATGTCAAAGCCATGGAATTTTGAGCCTGTCTCCATCAGCAGAATCAAAACCTTGAGTAGATACATAAAGATTAATTTTATTGATACAATTGTTTAATTCAGACAATTGTCACAGAGGTTGGCAGCGCTGTCTCTGTCTCCATGGGCAAAGAGTCATTTAGAAGCAAGCTCTTTAAATTGACTTAGTACGACATGCCTGGCATTTTCCTTTATGCCTCCTTACTCTAAATGTGTAGGCAACAAGCCATCTTCCCGGACTAAGGAGGACTCGGTGTTCTTTTTCTTTTATTTTTTTAAAGTTTTATTTATTTTTAGACAGAAAGGAAGGGAGGGAGAAAGAGAGGGAAAAAATTGAGGGAGAAAGAAACAATGACTGGCTGGCCCTCATATGTGCCTGACCTGAGACCAAACTCACACCCCAGGCGGGCACGCGCCCTGACTTGGAATGGGCCTCTCACCTTGTGGGACCACGCCCAACCCACTGAGCCACACCGCCAGGACTCAGTGTTCCCTTTTAGACATTCCTTACTTGTGGTCTGGAAACTCTGAGGCACACAGAATTTATTTACCCAAGTACAGGCTCTTCTTTTGAGCTTCGGCTGCCACTACCTCTGCTCTGTGGGGGAATTCACTGCTAACGCACACATTTGTTCCTTGTATTCCTTAGAATCTAAGGCTTAGATCATTGATTCTAGCACATAGATTGCTACCTGAAATCTCCTGAAGGTAAAAATCGCTTGTTATATCTTAGCCTCATTTTAATGTCTTAAAATAACATTTTCCCCCAGTTATAAATGTCTTCTGTTTACTGTTAAAATTTTGGAAATAAAGAAAACAAACATCGCCTGTGATCCTACCACTCAGAACTAATTACAGTACTATTAAGGCTCTTATGCATTGCTATGTATTTATATAATTGTTAAAATTGGATTCATATTGTGTATAGTTTTATAGTGTATTTCTTCCCATGAAACACTTTTTTCAAGAATATCTTTCCTGCCAGTCAAGATGGAGGCATAGGTAAACACACCTCGCCGCCTTGCACAACTACAGCAAAAATGAGATCTAGACTACAAAACAACTATTACCCAGAAATGTTAGAAAATCAAGCTTTATGGAAGTCCAACAACCAAGGATTTAAAGAAGCCACGTTCATCCAGATGGGTAAGAGGGGTGAAGATGCGGAGATATACAGACATAGAAAGGCGCAGAGTGGTGCGGAGTGGTGCGGAGTGGTGCAGAGAGGCACGGAGAGGCAAGGAGATGCAGAACAGGCAGTCCCACATCCACGCATGCTGGATAAAAAGCAGGAGGGATGCTTCAGAAGCAAGGGATCCCAGCCCCAGACCAACCACCCAGCCCAGGGTTCCAGAGCCAGGAAGATAAATCCCCATAACTTCTGGCTGTAAAAACCAGTGGGGGTTGGAGCAGCAGAAGAAACTGCAGGATTCTCAGGAGACTTCTCTGAAAGAGCCCAGAACCGACTTGGGACTTGTGTAGACACACTCCCTCCGGGATTCAGCTCCAGGGCAATAGCTGGAAGGACACCAGTGGCATACAGGGAGAGATGAGGTAGCTGGCACTGGAGTGAGTGCAGGGAATGTAGTACTCCAAAGGCCAGGCAGTGACATTGCCCCCTCTCCGAGTCCTCCCACACACAGAGCCTCAGAGTGGTGACACGGGTTGCCCCACCCTGGCGATTACCGAAGCTCCGCCCCATACAACTTACAGGTGCGCTTTTCTACAATAGGCCACGCTACTAAATAGAGAGTCAAAGCAGCTCTACCTAGTACACAGAAACAAACACAGGGCTGCCAAAATGAGACAAAGAAATATGGCCCAAATAAAAGAACAGAACAAAACTCCAGAAAAAGAACTAAACAAAATGGAGAAAAGCAACCTATCAGATGCACAGTTCAAAACACTGGTTATTAGGATGCTCAAGGAACTCACTGGGTACTTCAACAGCATTAAAAAAAAAGGCAGGCAGAAATTGATGGTTACATTAAGTGAAATAAAGAAAAATCTACAGGGAACCAACAGTGAAGGGGATGAAGGTGAGAATCAAATCAAAGATTTGGAACCCAAGGAAGAAAAAACATTCAATCAGAACAGCAAGAAGGAAAAAGAATTTTTTTAAAAAAGAGGATAGGCTAAGGAGCCTCTGGGACATCTCCAAACATGCCAACATCTGAATCACAGGGGTGCCAGAAGGAGAAAAGGAAGAGCAAGAAATTGAAAACTTATTTGAAAAAATAATGAAAGAAAACGTCCCTAATTTGCTGAAATAAATAGACATACAAGTTCAGGAAGCACAAAGAGTCCCAAACAAGATGGACCCAAAGAGGACCACACCAAGACACATCATAATTAAAATACTTACAGGTTAAAGATAAAGATAAAGAGAGAATCTTAAAAGCAGCAAGAGAAAAGCAGATACTTACCTACAAAGGAGTTCCCATAAAACTGTCAGCCAATTTCTCAAAAGAAGCTTTGCAGGCAAGATGGGACTGGTAAGAATTCAAGCAATGTGAAGCAAGGACCTACAACCTAGATTACTGTAGCCAGCAAAAGTAGCACTTAGAATTGAAGGGCAGATAAAGTGCGTCCTAGACAAGGTAAAACTGAAGGAGTTCATCATCACCAAGTCATTATTATATGAAATGTTAAAGGGAACTATACAAGAAAAGAAGAAGAGCAAAACTATGAACATTAAATGGCAATAAATTCACAACTATCAACAATTGAATTTAAAAAACAAACTAAGCCAACAAGCAGAACAGAAATAGAATCATAGATATGGAGATCATTTGAAGGGTTATCAGTTGAGAGGGGCAGAGGGGAGAATGAGGGAAAAGGGGCAGGGATTACAAAGTGAAAAATGGTAGGTACGAAATAGATGGGGGAAGTTAAGAACAGTGTAGGAAATGGAGTAGCAAACAACTTATATGCATGACCCATGGACATGAACTAAGGGGAGAAATTGTTGAAGGGAATGGGGGTACCAGGTGGAAGGGGGCAAAGAGAAAAATTGGGACAACTATAATAGCATAATCAAGAAAATATATTTAAAAAAAGAAGATCTTTCCTGACCATCAACAGTTTTAATAAGTATAATTTTATTTTTTCTTTCTCCCAATAAGAATGTTAATAGTATAATGCTGTATCCATTATAAATTGGGTTCAGCTGTAACAAAAACCTGAATAATAATCTTGATGATAGCTAATACTTATTGAGCACTAAAATACTAAGCACAATTCTCACCAAGGAATAAGAGAAATGATTCAAGAAGTAGCAGAATGCTACAGCTTTAGAGGTCATTTCCCTCATGGTTTTATTTATTTATGTCACACATTAACCCATTTAATCCTCACACCAAACCTATGAGCAAAGATACTACTATTCTTTACATTTCATAGATGAGGAAACTGGTAGTTATGGATTGGTCAGTAAAGATGCAAATGAGGAAATAGTTGCAGAGGTGTTATTGGATGGGACAGGTCTCACTCCATTGGTCAAAAAGAGATTCCAGGAACTACTTTATAAGGGTCTGTTCAGAGAGCAGGAATCCAGTGCATAAGGCTTGGCAGCATAGTCTGTAACTTTTCTGTGATTGAAAATGTGTGTGAGACCCTGTCAGAAACAGCTGCTAGCTATGAATTTGAGCCCAATTAACCACTAAGAGTCCTCTTGGCAAATATATTCCTACTGGGTTTAATACTATACAAACCTCTGGAGTTTTTTAAATCTTTTAAAAACTCAAACCTATGATATTACTGTCTCATATTACAAATCTGCAATTATTTTGGTTATTTGCTTATTTGTTATGGAAACCTAAGCTCCATGTTTTTCATCCCTGAATTTCCAGCATCTAGCACAATGTCTGAGACACAATAGATAATAACTTTTAATAAAGTGTGTCATCCAAACTTCTTGGAAAACATAAATGTAGAAAAATAGTAACTCTGGGCCCTGGCTAAGTAGCTCAGTTGGTTGGAGCATCATCCTAATGCCAAGGTTGCAGTTCTGATCCCTAGTCAGGGCACATACAAGACTCAACCAATGAAAATAAATAAGTGGAACAACAAATTGATTTTTCTGTCTCTCTCAAAAAAAAATTTAAAAAAAATTTTTTAAAGAAAAACAATAGCTCTACCATAGAGCACAGCAGACTATCACCACCCATTCAAATCAATTGCTTTGGATGCTGATAAATACAAAAATAATGCTTTTATAAAATAAAAGCTCATTTAATTAGGCCCTGGCTGGTATGGTTCAGTGGATTGAATGTCCATCTGAGGACCAAAGGATCACAGGTTAGATTCCCAGTCAGGGCACATGCCTGGGTTGCAGGCCAGATCCCTGGTAGGGGGTGGGCAAGAGGCAAACACATACTGATGTTTCTCCCCCTCTCCTTCTCCCTCCCTTCCGCTTTCTCTAAAAATAAATAAATACAATATTTTTAAATAAAAAATAAAATAAAAGCTCATTTAATTAGACAGGACTTGTGTCCCTGTGATCAGTTTGGCAATGTGCTACATGCCAGAGGCATTCTTAAAAGTGGTCCCTCATCTCCAAAAGTAGAGTCTGAAAGAGCTCGGAATGATTCCCTAAGTGGGATTGGGAGGGGTCCCAGGACCCTTTCAAGGTGGTCTCCAAGGTCAAAACTATACTACATTATTTGTCTTTTTCTCTAACAAAAATAGAGTGGAATTTTCCAGAGGGTACATAAGCATTGAAGAGTATTGCAATGTCTGTCGGCTATGTGTTGTGTCCCATTTTCATCATTTTAAATTCTAGTTCAGTAAATATTAATAATTATAACCCACATCAGCAAAGCTCTTTGTGGTCTTCCATCATTTGTAAGAGTTATGTAAACTCTTTGTAAAGGCGTTCTGAAACCAAAAACGTGGAGAACCACTGCAATACAGGAAACCTTTAGCAGCAGAGAAAACACTGCAGGCAACTGAGACTAACATGGAGGCTTGCATCCCAACCAAAAGGTTGAGAATGCTTAAAAGGGGGAAACAGTCTGGACAGTCGAGGAAATGGCTGTGAAGAGTCTAGGGGAGGGGCAGCCTGGGCAAACGCCCTCAGGGAGCGCGCTTGATGCGTGCACAAAGCACTAAAGAGACAGACCCATCTCTCTGCAAGGACACACTCCTCTTTCACACTCAACAAATTCTTCTCGATCTAATATAAGCCAGGACATAATTTATGGCGGCATCTCCAAATTAAAATGTTTAAGACTCCGTCCAGTTACTAATAACTGTAAAGTCTGGCGTGGGGGTTAAAACATCCGCTTCCCGACATGGCGAGAGGAGGGGGAAAGCGGTGCAAGGCAGAAAACGGCGGGAAAAGAAGGTATTAAAGAAAGAAAGAGCGCGCTCTGGGATAAAGAAGAGGCAGTGCGAGAAGCCAATGAAAGAGACCCGCGCTGCGGCACGTACCACAGCCGTCCGCTTGCGCAGGCGCACGCCAAAGGATCTCGCGGGAAGGAATAGCCGCCAGTCCCGGCGCAGCGCCCAGGTGGGGGGGCGGGGCGGTATAGGCGGGAGTGAAGTCTCGCGAGAAGAGGCGGTTGCCGTAGCGGAGCCCTTTAGCTGTGCGTGACCGAGGAGCCGCCGCTGGAGCCGCGGAGGGTTTGCTGAGCCCGTTAGTGCCCGTGTGGAGACTCACGCAGTAGTCATGTCCCGCTACCTGCGCCCGCCCAACACGTCTCTGTTCGTAAGGAACGTGGCTGATGACACCAGGTATGTACAGGCAAGGTACTCGGGGTCTACGCAGGGAGGCCGCAGGCGCTCGCAGACAACCCTTGAGGCGGCGGCGTGCGGGGACTGAGGAGGGAGTGGGCGAAGATGGCGGGTCCCGCGCCGGCTTTCGGCCCCGAACAAGGCCGCACCGCCGGCCCAACCGCCGCGTGCGAGCGAGGGCGGCGCCCCTGGACCTCCCAGGCCGCGGCGGACTGCGCGGGCCGCGTGGCGGGGTTTTTGTCCCCCTCCCCCTTCGCAGCTCGGAGCTCCTTTCTCCTGGCTTCTCCTCCGCGCGTCCGCCCCCCAATTCGGCGAACCTCCGCTCCCCCATTGATACGGGGTTCACATTCGTTGGGGCGCACGCCCCCTCGACCCAGGGGTTATTTTCTTAATTAAAAATTTTTTTTCAACGAAATAACGGGATCGGGGGAGGGGAGTGTGGCGAAGCCTTTGCTACCTTTTTGTTGTGGTGGGGGTGTTATATTTGTGGTTTTTAAAATGGAGACGTTTGGAGAAAGGGAATACTGAGATATGGCACATCAAATTTTTTCAGTTAAGCGGCATTAACTAGTTCTTCCCATTTCCCGGAAATACTGGCCACCCTTTGAGAAGGGGGCGTTTAAGAAGCCTCAGTCTTGAGGACGTTGATTACTAAATTGGACTAATCCAGAACCTGCCTTTGTTCTCACAATTCCCTTAATGGCTTGGAGCTGCTGTCTGAATTTTTTTTTTAAAGAGATCTTGTCACAAAAGGAGACTTTATATTTCACAAATCACCCTACCACCCCCAATCAAATATTCTTGATAGCCTTGTGTAATTTACATGTTTCTGTCCTGATTTTAAGTAGGAAAGTAAGCAGGAGTGATTATTCTAGCGTCTAGGAAATTTTCCCCTTTATGTCATTTGATATCTTTAAGTAGTTATATATATTTGTGGCATTAACTACCAAGTGTTTAACCTGTCGTTAAAATTTGGGAGTAAAAATAAGTGCTCGGCATTTTTTCCGAATTCTAGAGTTGACTTGAAACTGTGAAAGAAAAATTAGCAGTACCTACATACAGCCTAATGCTGATACATCTTTTGTGGAAAATGCAGGTTGGAGATAACAAAAGTAGCGGTCAAGTACCCTTAAATGTCTTGTTTTCCTGTTAATGGAAAACAGTCATGGATTTTACTGTAAACTCCATTTTTATCTTCCAAAATTTTGAGTCCTTAGCCTTCCTTTATCAAAAAAGTGCATTTATCTTTTTTTGTATGTTCTTAAAATTGGCTCTTAATATTCAGATTTAGAAAGCTTGTCAGTTTTGGGTCACCCAGGGATACAGCACAGTCCCTTACATTAACTAATACAAAAAGATGCCTATTTTCTTACAAAAGAAACTCTTTAAAGGGAGTGAACGTAAAAACTTGAGGTCTTCTTATGATGTTTTAGGTCTGAAGATTTACGACGTGAATTTGGTCGTTATGGTCCTATAGTTGATGTGTATGTTCCACTTGATTTCTACACTCGCCGGCCAAGAGGATTTGCTTATGTTCAATATCCTTTCTTCAGATGGCTGATTAGTGAGGGGTGTTGAAGTTTGAAATTCAAGTTTATGTAAGAGGTAACATCTAAAAAGTAGTTTATTTTTGTCCTTTAATAAATGTCGTATGTCTTCAAATTTTTGAAAATTCTAACTCACACATTGCACTGGTTCTTAAAGTTAATCCAAAAATAGTAAGATATAAATTCCCATTTATGCTGCTGAAGCTCAAGTCACTGATAATAATATGTGATTTAAATTTGAATACACTCTGGTTTCTACCACCTTCGGTGTTAATCAAATTAAGTTAATATGTTCTTGTGCTTAGCAATTAAAGTTTGGTATTCTTGTTTGTTAATTTGAATCACGTGATCAAAACAAATTGTATAACGATGAGGTAAACTCTTCAATATTGTCCCCTAATTTGCTGTCCTCTGTTGTTACCTCAGAGAATGTAAAGCTGTACAGTTATGGCGACCCCAGAAAGAAAGCATGAAAGAACCTTTAGAGTAGAGTTCAACACTTAAGGCAAGTAGACAAGCCAAAGACCTCTTAAGGATCAGGCTTGAAGAGAAGGGAGAGTTTGGGAAAAGAAAAAATAAAGAAAAGCTGGAAGAAGGACAAGCCTAATGGGAGACAAAGCCTCGCTTTATCTACAAAAGGGGGAAAAGGTTGTTTTTCAAAGTTAAAGATAAAGCCATCTGTCATATTTGGCCAAGCATCTCATGACAAGTCCTTCTGACAAGCACTTAAAGAGTTAAAGGTCAAGATGAAGTTGAATGATGGCCAAGATTAAAGGAGTCATACCTGATGTATCCTACAGAATAACTATTTTCCTTTTTTTTTTTTTTTTAATGTTTTCTAAGCAGTTAATTTTCAAAATTACTCTGGTTTGGTCTAGTGACAAAACCTGTAACTTGATTTATGTGGGCCTTTGATGTTGTGATTGTGGTCTTGAATAAATGTACTTTCTTAGCTTCTCAAGTTAAAGTGTACTAGGATGTATGTCGTTAAGCTTAAATTCAGCATATTTCTGTTTTGGACCAGGTGGTCAGATGCCGTAGGGTAGTAGACAGTGCTGTTAGAGTAGCATGAGGTTCTGTGGTCAAGCCGACTTCACAGAGCGATGCCTAAAGGGGAAATGCGTGCACTGGGGACTACTTAAAAACAGCTCTGGTTGTCTTGTAGGGTCGAGATCTGCTAGAGAAATTACCTGTTGATAGATAGATTTTAAAGTAGCTCCTGCGGGGCACTCCTAACTTCTGGAACTTAGGTCTGTGAAGTCTGCTGGCCCTGCATTGCTTAGTACATAATGATCAGTTGGCCATGAATGGATTGGAGAAGGCCATATCCCTAGTATGGGTACCTGATGGAAATCGTTCCCTGGCCCAGAGTTTCAGGTGACATTACTTCCTGTTAAGGTAGTAATGTGACAACAAAAGTTTGGGCTGTGGACTTTAGGCTAGAGAAGTTTCTTACTGCTTAAGTTCAGTGAGTCTCTTGAAACTTAGTGGAGTCCTGGTGAGACTTAAATGCTGAAAGCTGCTACTCCCACAGGGCCAGTGATCACGGACAGTTGTGGGAATTTGTTGCAAAGCTGTGCTACGAGGAGGATAAGAGCTATATCTTGCTTGGGTTTTGTTTGATGTTTTAAGTAACAATGCAGTCTTGCTTACAGTGTTGACCTGTTTTGGGGGGTGGCCTGTGAACCAGCACCAGCAGGACCATGACTCAAAAATATGTGATACTTGAGCCAGAAAAGTTGTCATCTAAAGGAAAAGTATGTATTTTTTCTACAAAGACAGTATTTCTTAGGTCTTAATTTTATTTTTTTTTTTATTTTTTTTTTTTTTGTAAAGACTGAGTTCAAATTTCTTTTTACGTGGCATCAGAGTAATATTTGGCTGCCCCTGCTGTGGCCATTTGCCTTCTCTTAACAGGTAGAGTAGAAGAACCTTGCCATTGTTTGTCCAACCCAGGTTTTTGAGGGTAGCCAGAAAGGGTGATTTGCTCCTCTTAATTCTTATACCTCTTGATGTAAATCCTTTAAAAGGTTATTACATTCTGTCTCTTGAAATAGCAAATAAATTAGTGCATCCATTAAGTGAACTTACTCCTTTTAATTACTGTAGAGCCCAACTGCATTAACCTTGAGGGCTGATCTATTAGGGTGTTAAACTTCCCAGTCAGCTTTTGTCTTTTAATATTGAAAGGCCTATGATTTAGGACTTGGGAAAACCTCTCTGTGCATTAACCTACACGTAATATTCTCAGGAAAGAGAGCTGTGCTCCTTAATTTCTTTCAGAACAAAAAATAAGAAATCTAGTGACATAAAAACCTTCGTTACTCTCTGGACCAAAAGAATGTTATTGTCAGTCTTGAGGGGAGAGGGGAGTATGTAACTTCAGGGGGGTTTAAGACTATTTATTTATTTATTTATTTATTTAATAGAGTGAGGGGAAACAGAAGGAGAGAAACATTGAGGTGAGAGAGAACATCAATTGGTTGCCTCTCGTTTGTACCCCTACAAGGGACCAAACCCGCAACCCAGGAATGTGCCCTGACGGAATCAAACTGAAGGTCTTTCACTTTTGGGGATGGCCAACCAGCTCAGCCCCACCAGTCAGGGCTAGGGGTGGTTTTTAATCACTTCTCAAGATACCGTTGAAATTCAAGAAATAGAAAAATTGGCAAGTTCAAATAGTGGCAGTCCACACCTAAACCTAATCTAACTCCGTTTCCAGAGCTTTTACATCAAGCACTGCTCCAAGTGTGTGCTTGGCTTCCATGAGGATGGTGGTTTTAGGAAAGGAGCTAAATTTGGACAGAATAATGTTGTAAAGCCAAGAGTTCGCATGGTATTGTTGCTGGCATGAGTGAAGAGAACAAGGTAACCTAGCCCCTGAGATCAAATGAGGGCCCAGAGTTCCTGCTTTATGCTTATAAATACTACCTTGAAATTCTCAAGTTAAAGTCAGTCCCAAATTCACTTCTTTGCTGAGTACTGTGTTAGGTATCGTCGTTGAGGCTTTCCAGTCCAGGAATTTTTAGAAATGGTCTGTTACTTCTTGAGAGCATGCTCTTAAAGCCTGTGCATGGCTGTAATATACTTTTTGGTACAGTGATGTCCTGAGGATTGCTTGGTTCTGTCTTGATATCCACAAGTGGCTTAGTTACCAGTCTTCCCTGTGCAGTATAAGACAACTACATTAAATAATAGTGTTAGATATGTCTGAGAAAAATAGCAAAATTTGAGGCTAATGCTTTCATCTCTTGTATATTCTGCTTGCTCACACAAGAACTATTGGCATTTTCTTTTTCTTCATTTGAGATAAAAATAAGATAAACCGTTTTGGTTTTATTTCAAGAAATTTTTGTTTTAACATACAGCATAGAACTGACTTGTTTTTCTTTTTGTCTTGTTTTGTGAAGTCAATTCTTAAAACTCGAAAATTTTTTTGATAGGATTACTTGGTAGTTCAGCTATAACATCTTATTTTAGTAACTTTATAGTATGTATTCACATGTGTTTTTAAATGTATGTCTTGGGAATTCAAAAGTGTGAAGTGTTCATAGCTGAATCAGCCAGTTAGTAAGTGGGGTCTGGTAGATTTTTCTAGAATATTACTGTGACTTGTTTAAGATGTACCAATTGAACTTTCATTCATCATCAAAGTTTGCAAAACTTCCCAAGCCCCTTAACATTTAGCACATTTGAAGATGTTCGTGACGCCGAAGATGCTTTACATAATTTGGACAGAAAATGGATTTGTGGTCGCCAAATTGAAATACAGTTTGCACAGGGGGATCGGAAGAGTAAGTACCTTTATGCCTAATGTGTGTGTAATACATCATTGGAGAAGATAAAGTATCTTGAATGCTTTATTTCATATTTTTAGATGTATTACAAAGTTTTGGGCTAGACATAAGGTAGCATGAGGGTGGAATGCCTGAAATATGTTTGGACTCTTACGTGCATTGATGCTATCAGCTGTGGCCTGTTTAATATACTGGGAGTGGAATTGAAAGGGGTAAAATTTTAGGTCTCTTGAGCCATTTTTCTTCCTCAGGGTATAATTGGGTAATTGTGTGGGTGCATGACTGAGTTAGACTGGGAAAGGCTGGCTATATAGATTAAACCTAGAATAGATGTTATATTAGTGTGCAGGCATATACCAGACTTTAACTGTACTAATGAGGCAGGAGTACAGGCTTTGACGTCAAATAGACCTGGGTTCGAATTTGGCTCAACCATTATGTTATCTTAGACTAGATACTAATAGGTAGTGATTAAAATAGCTGCTGTGGGGAGGAGGAGCACTTTGGTGGACATATGCTATTGGTAATCTCTAGGTCTTTGGTTGGTTGATGGATTCCTGGGTATTTTCTATGTTAGTTATATATACATACACACATAAAGTACCTGCTTCTTAGAATTGAATGAGATAACAAGAATTGAGGATTGTCCAAGAGTCTGGGTGTGTCTAAGGTATTCATTCAGTAAGTGTTAGCTCTCTTAGGTTTTCTTTTGTTGTGATCTCTCAAAATTATATGACTGTGTCTTAACTGCATTTTGACACACATTGTTCATAGGTCACCAATAAGTATTTTGTCGTGGTTAATTGTATTCTTAGTGAATGGAAATCACGGTGGGACAACTCCAAAATAGCATCTGGTTCAAAAGTCATTCGTATTTTAATTTGAAATTTAAAAAAATAAGTTAATGGTATATTTTCCTAATGTCAAATCATGGCATATTTTTGGATAGCAAGCCAGATGGTGAGAGGTCTTTTGGGGGGGGATTAATTGGGGAGAAATTTGAGAGTATCGTTTTTAACATAAAACAGTCTTCTGTTAGTCTTCGAAAATAAACAACAGTTTTCAGGATTAATATTCACCATTAACTGTGACACAAGTTGGGAATATAAGTAAGGTAAAGGAGAACAAGAATTTTTCCTATAATTTGACGGCTTACCTACTACATTATTGGTGTTTATAAGTATTTCTGTTCTGTGTATTTCATAGCTCCAAATCAGATGAAAGCCAAGGAAGGGAGAAATGTGTACAGTTCTTCACGCTATGATGATTATGACAGATACAGACGTTCTAGAAGCCGAAGTTATGAAAGAAGGAGATCAAGAAGTCGGTCCTTTGATTACAACTATAGAAGATCTTATAGTCCCAGAAAGTAAGTGTGATACAGCACAGTGATCTGTCAAGAAAGCTTTATGTTTGTTAGGTTTTTTTTTTTTTACCTTTTTTGTATGCTTCTAGTTATACACATTGTATGCTTCATTGAGACTAAAAATATTTTAGTGTTTATTTTAAAAGTTTTATGGTTCACTTTTTAAATTAGAAACTTTAAAAGATTGTAAATAGACGTTTGTCATTGTTTGCTTTTTCTGGTGTACTTTTTAGCAGTAGACCGACTGGAAGACCACGACGTAGCAGAAGCCATTCCGACAATGATAGGTAAATAACTTTGCTTTGAAAGAGACTTAATATATTTTTCAATTTCAGAGTGAACTTTTGCTCTAAAAATAATAATAAATTTGATTAATATAGAATCTAATTTTTACTCTAATTGTATCTCTCCTCTGTTTTGAAAGATTCAAACACCGAAATCGATCTTTTTCAAGATCTAAATCCAATTCAAGATCACGGTCCAAGTCCCAGCCCAAGAAAGAAATGAAGGCTAAATCACGTTCTAGGTCTGCATCTCACACCAAAACTAGAGGCACCTCTAAAACAGATTCCAAAACACATTATAAGTCTGGCTCAAGATATGAAAAGGAATCAAGGAAAAAAGAACAACCTAGATCCAAATCTCAGTCAAGATCACAGTCTAGGTCTAGGTCAAAATCTAGATCAAGGTCTTGGACTAGTCCCAAGTCCAGTGGCCACTGATAGTATAAACCATGATATTTTTAGGCATGTATCATTCATTTACTCGTAGTTTGGTTTACTTAAATTATCAGGAGTACAATGTTGCAATGATGCTTACAAAATACTTGTCAGTTTTCCCTGTACCAGGCAATGGTTATAATTAAAATGATATGCTGTTGAGAAGCCACTCTTAAGAGTCCAGTTTGTTTAATGTTATGGGCAGCTACCAATTTGTGGTGTCTCTGTATATTTTTGTAAAGATTCTCATTTTTTATGCTTGAAGTATTGGTGAAAAGATGTTGGTTGACCATAATTTGCAACATTGTCTTATTAAAAATAAACTTTCATATCCATATTTGATAGGCCTGTTAACCTAGAAATGTAGCTTGCTAATAAGATAGAATGATACAAAAGTGAAGTTGTAGCCACAGTACACTTGAGTGATCAGATACATTTAGGTTCAGGGTGGACCTTTTGTCTTGTCAAGGTGTCTAGGCCCGTGATAACAGTTAATTTATGACACAGTGTGGAATAGTTCTTTTGTTAACCCCACTGTCATAGGGAATGATGCCAACTGGATTAAGTAGCATTTCCAGGGAGATTTGAGTTTTTGACTAAAACATGGAGCCTTCACTGCTTTTTTTCTGGTTTCTATGACAGTTTGGAACATACATCAGAAAAAACTCACCTTAAAATTTGAGCAAGTCCTTGATGACAAGTAATTTTGAGGTGAAAAGAATGCTCTTATGTAGTTACTCTAAACTTTTAGGAACATTATTAACCATAATAGCTTAGTTTCCTTGGCTGCTGTTAAAAGCAAGTAAATTGTTTCAGAGTAAGTTTATGTGTGTGCATAGTGTAAAAGAACTGAATTTTGATACTTATAGCACTTGGTATGTGCGCATTTGTATCAAAATTTGCCTACCTCTTCATGGAGGCTTGTTCTTCACACCTCGGTTTATTGAATGTGAGGCAAGTTGAAAGACAACACTCCCATTCTAGGTGATTCTGTGGTGCCATGAAATTTAAAATAATTTCAGTAAAAGAACTGACTTTTAAGTACAAGTCACATCTTTTGAGTTTTTGATTATCAATGTAGTACCTGACTAAAACAAAATAATTCCCTTAACCAAATATAATTTCTAGCATTTCTCTGAGAGATCTTTTTGGGGACAATAAAAGTTACTTGATATGTCCAGTCTCATTTCAGAATAAAAGCTAGCATCTTTAAAATTTTTGGATTGCTTGCTTGCCGGGTTGTCAGTAAGAAATATTATAGGAAAATGACTCCTTTTAGAGGAGTGCTTTTTTCCCTCCAGTTTTGGTTTAAGTAATCTGGGCCTTGCCTGTAAAGAACAAAAGATGGTTTCTAAAGACTGTTCGTGGAATGTGTTTAAAGGGTTGATTCTAGAACCTTTGTATATTTGATAGTATTTCTAACTTTCATTTCTTTACTGTTTTTGCAGTTAATGTTCATGTTCTGCTATGCAATCATTTATATGCACGTTTCTTTTAATTTTTTTAGATTTTCCTGGATGTATAGTTTAAACAACAAAAAGTCTATTTAAAACTGTAGCAGTAGTTTGCAGTTCTAGCAAAGAGGAAAGTTGTGGGGTTAAACTTTGTATTTTCTTTCTTATAGAAGCTTCTAAAAAGGTATTTTTATATGTTCTTTTTAACTAATATTGTGTACAACCTTTAAAACATCAATGTTTGGATCAAAATAAGACCCAGCTTATTTTCTGCTTGCTGTAAATTAAGCAAACATGCTATAATAAAAACAAAATGAAGGAAATAATGATTAACTGGAATTATTATAGTTTTTAATGAGATTCTAAAATAACAATAGAAACAAACCTTTGTAGATTTAGGAATAGTTTCAGTTGGTGTTGCACTAGGCACAACTAACTCTCACTTTGGAAGTGAAAGAGCTTGCCAGTAAGGTACATCTTTTACATGGTACTTAAAAATTCCTTGTGTGATGTGAAAGCCCCTTGGGTTAAATTACTTAGAGGTTATTGGTAATACCAAGGTATGTATTAAAATGAAATTTGGGCCAGCTAATTATAAGTTTATGTTTTCATTATTGGATAGGCCAGTAATTCTGCTGTTCCCCATCCTATACAAGACATGTTAGGCTTATGTTTATGGCATGGTTTAAATGCTTTTGCATTGAATGCTGAGCAGTTCCTAAGTGATAACCGTTTTGGGGAGTTGGTTTAAGTATTTTGTGGTTCAAATTCTAGCTACTATACAATGACAACAGTTATAGCTGATAGTTACTGAGTATTTAGGATGTGCCAGACACCATTCTAAAAGCTTTATGTGTTAGCTCCATTTACTCTTCAAAACCTTACGAGAAAGATACTTTTATTTTCCCCATATCACAGATAAGGAAATGGAGTGACAAAGAAAAGGCTGTAAAAGGCAGGTCTAGGATTTGAGCCCAGGCCTGGTCCTTTAGTAAATTGTTTTTTAGATGGACTACAATTTGAGTGAAGTAAATTGGGGAGATTGTTCTCAGTCTCTATAGAATTAAAAGGCCTTCTTTTTGTTTAACTTGTGTCACTTACTTTTATACTTGACTGTTATTTCTAAAGTGACATACGTAACAGAGCTTCAAAGGGACTGTTTTAACATTTGGTCCGGTGTTAGTTAGGATCCTGCTGATACCAGTGAGGACCCTTACACAGCGCTTTAATTTGGGGTTACAAACTTGAGTTCCGCAGTTACTGAGAACCTACTGTGTGTCTGGCACTGTGCTCAGTATGTAGAATAGAATATCCACTCTCAAGTGAGGGCCGACACTTCACCTCGTTTTACTTTTTTTTTTTAACCAAATAAGCAAGAAGAAAAATGACAGCTAATGCTTCAGTGAGAAAGGAAAGGTGCTACATAGAGTTTGAGCTGTTAAGTTACACCCCAGGGAATAGACCTGGGAAGTATTGTGCTGTTCTCTTGAAAATTTGGCCCAGTAAGCTGCTACATCCAGTTCAACTAACAAAATCCTGTATACCACAGAGAAGAATAAAGAAAACCAAACTGACAAACATCCTTCTTTTATTTAAGACCAAACTGCAGCTGGAATACCCAGTACAGTTCTGCTTACTACACTTCAAGAAAGATCTGAGAAAGCGGAAAAAGAACCAAAGAAGGGCAGTCCAAGCGACCAAAGGGTGGGTGGAAGGTGCTGCAGTATGAATGAATACTGTGTGAATATTTTGACTCTGGTCTGAAAAGATAAAAGAATGTTACTGAAACTACATGGAATAATTGAAGTCCCTTCAAGTATGAAAGTAAGCATTTTAGGACAAATAAAAGGAAATTCAGCTTTGTACTTGTGGAAACTAATCCCTAAATTTGAATAGGTTTATATTGATTCATGGATAACAGGTCCATAATAAATTACTGGAAACTAGGATGTCTGAATATCAAGGAAGACAGCCATAGTCTCTTTAACAGTGCCTCTATTGGTCTGTCTCAAACTGAATTGGGTGAGAAAAGGTATGGTCCAGTATGAACTTTTTCTTGGTTATCTCTGAAAGTCAATTACATTTTGCTACTGGCAAATCTTGCCTTTGTTTATTCCAGTGCCACTATTTTCTGCTTAATGGTTTGCTTTGTTGGTATCTGAGTTTATTTACCTGTATGCCATGTGCAGTTTACAGCTTCCTTCCACACTCATTCCCGGTAAATTCCAATTATGATACTTGACATCCAACTAAGAGGTTCCATCTCTTCTCACCTCTTTCCTAGTCAGTATATTCAGCAAACATTTACTGAGCCCTTACTGCGAGCAAAAATTGTACTGTGTAATTGGGGGGAAATAGATGACAAATTCACTTACTCAATAAATGTCTACTGAGCACAATCTAGTGAATAACATTACAGTATTGCCTCATTGTTTTGTTTGAGGTGTATTGTTTGTGACAATATTTTACACCATTCATATCCAGTGTAATTATAAAACCCAATATACTATCAAAGATACGTAATTTTTGTGGTTACCTGCCATTTAAAAGTATCTGGTATTTATTTCTGTTTGCATCCCATTAATACTAATAATGAAAAAATGATGTTTAATCTGTAATAAACTGATTTATTGTGCAGTGACTGTAATATACTAGAATTATATTAAATTGTTAACTCTGCCTCCTCAAACACATTAGGAAACAATCTCCAGAAAGTATTTCATTTTGCATTAGATATGAAGAACACTGGGTGCTATAATTAGATTATTTTGAGGCAGACAGAGAGCTGTTATCCCAACTGATTTAGTATGTTCTGTAATTGAGAAAATGTTCACCAAGTTATACTTTTTAGTGATTGACATGTACATTTTATAGGGGACATGTTCTGTGAATAGTGAATAAATAACTTTTATAGTATCACAAAATGTTTTGGATTCCTTAGTTCCTTATTAGGATATGAAGCTTATTTGCCTATATATATTGATTCCATCACTCATATTTGTCTTATTTCTGCCACATGTTTAAACTTCACGTAGTTATTCATCTAAGAATATGGAAGTGTTTAAATTTTAATTTGTAAAGATTTTGAAAATATAGCAGAATACATGAGGGGGAGGTATAAAGTGGAGGTTACTTTTACCCTTGTTTTATTAATTTCAAACTTGGAAGATTATACAGTAAATAAGTAGCAGACACTAGAGCCCATGATTTTCATTTGGTTCATCTTTGTCACCGTTTTGCACTATTTTTTAGTTGAGAAATTTTTTCTAACAATAAAATTAATATAATGGAATCTAGAGTTCACTTAGAGGGAAGATTTAATAGGTTTATAAGAAGGCTTAATTACAAAAAGTATTTTGTTTATAACTTTTCTAGATGCAAAGAGATGAAATGTAACCCGAGATCTCACAGTTGTTGTAACTTAACACTTTCCAGGCTGGTTTTCCAAATTTCAGTATTGTATTCCACTTTGGTCATACTCCTATTTACAAAATTCTGAGATGCTTTGTTTGACATGGGGAAGCTGTGACTTGAGACAGCAGAGTGGTAGCTGAGGAATAATCTAATAGCATGCTACCAAGAGGTCTGTCAAAGCTTTTGGAGTCCCAGGACTAAACTGTTCTTGTTGATAAATGCAGTACAGTGTATAAAAGCAACGTATTTGTGTTCATTCAACTGTTGATGTCTACAAGACAAGCCAGTTGCTTCGGAAAGATTCCTTACCTTGGGTTTTTTATCCTCTGCCCCCTCCTCCAACGTTGTTAATGTTTAGTGTGTTACGTTTTTGTATTCCTAACAGTTGTTTGAGCCTTATATTAAAGATGGGATTTTTTTGTTTGGAATAAAAGCAAGGCATGTAAATTCATTTCATTGATAATTGACAGAGTAGTTTGTTACGTAAAAGGCCTTTGTGTCTAGTTTTTTGTAGATCACATCTCTTTGAATGCTGGAGAGCAAAATAAAAAAATGCTCTAGGAGCCAAAAATCTTGGGCTTTTTCTTTAAGGTTTAGCTCTGCCTTACAGGTTTGTGACTGGATTGTAGGCTTTCGTTTGTGTAAGGTTAAGAAACACTGTCGCTCTTGTTTTACAAATTGCCTATGAGAAAGCAATGAAATACTAGAAAACCCTTCAGTTTCTTTCCACTTTGTACTTTTGTGAGGAAAACTGACCAGAACCTAAGTGAGATAGGTTATGGACTCAGATGTCATACTATACAGCTTTGCCATCAAAGAGGACAAATTTACATTTTAACACTGACTGAGGGCTCACAATAGCGGCCTTCAGCCCATCAGGATAGTTTCCTGCAAGTACAGTAATTTGGGAATTACCCATCACCTGGAGGCTAATTACAACTTTTATTACCTTTCTAAGGTATGAAATGTTAACATTGACTCTGTATTTGGGTTACTGTTAGCTGTTACATTTTAAAGATTTTATTTTTATTTATTTTTAGAGAGAGGGGAAGGGAGGGAGACAGGGAGAGAAACAGCAATGTATGGTTTCCTCTCACATGGCTCTCATGGGGACCTGGCCTGCAACCCAGGCAGTTGCCCCGACTGGGAATCAAACCGGGACAGCTGTGCTCAATCCACTGAGCTACACCAGCCAGGGCTAGCTGTTACATTTTAAAGGTGAAAGCTTTTCTACTCCCACCCGCAAACCTTGAACTTACACTACACTGTTTCAGTCCATCATAAACCAAAAATCTTACACTCTACTAACAAAGACACTTGGGCTGAGAATCGTTCAGTGTAGTGAAATTCTAATGCAATACAGGGAAAAACTTGGCAATCGTTTGCATTTTCCATAGAAATGGCACTGGGGATAAAAACAAGACGTCGGTTTTCTCCAAACCAGTTATTTCCTAGTCATGTGAGGAAAATACAGCTTTGCCCTGCTAGGGGAGAAGTTAAAGAATTAACAAATATGAAAGTTCTTGTTTCTTGTTAATTTGAGGAATTTTTTTTGTGCTAGTTTTTTTTTCTGTAAACTAGATAATCTTAGTAGAATGGGGGGAGTTCAATTAAACCGTTTTACTCAACAGCAAATTAAACTTTATTCTATAGCCTTTTGCTGTTAAGTCTTGATTGGAGTCACATGTAGTTTTCTTGTGTAGCTGTTGAACTAATCCAAGTATATTAGCAAATTGGTTGCCTCTTAAAAGCAAATCTTAATGTAATTCAGTTGGATTAATGATGTGTATTCTAAGAACAAGTAATAGGCAGTCACCATTTTTAATAAAATAAACAAGACATCGGGGAGAAAAAGCAGTTTTATTTTAATTTCATGCTTCAAATTTGTATGTGCACATTAAGTACTATATAAACTTGTCTTAGGATGTAATTATTTGACTTGGGCAATATCTCACCTGAATTTATTTGGAGAAATACAAATTGGCCATTCAGCTTAAGAATATTTGAAAAGCTGCCAAATTAGAAAACAGGGCACTTACCATCAGATTTCTAATCAATCCACACATTTTTAATCTACTGGGTTAAAAATGTTACACTTTGCATTTATTATAAAGGTAGGCAAAACATGTTATCAAAGTATTACACAAGCAATCACATCTTCTGAATAAGTGGTCCCCTGGTTGCACTTACTGGTGACATAAAAAAACCACTGGCATTAAACTATGTATCATAAATTACAAAAATTGTTCAAAGCCAGTATGAATTTTTAAGGTTGGATGGACCCTTTCATAGTTAATCTTTGGGTGTAAGGAATAAAAATTAAAATAGTCCCACACTGCATTTCACATCTCTTAAAAATAGGAAGTGTTTTAGCAGCTTTAAAACCTCTTCAGTTATATAAACTTATTACACTAGCATTTATTTTGAAATATAGTTTACAACCAGATCAATTTTAACATACGTACACTGGCACTTCAGCACAAGGGCAGACTTTAAAAACAAATGATTTTGGACCTTTAAAATTACGCCATAGGCGTAAAGAGTCTATGGTCTTTACATTCAACAAATTCATACTAAAATACTCTATTTTTGTAGGATAAATGCCAAACTTTACATATGCTACACATTTATTACACGTATTTACATGGCTCTTTCCTGGGCACTCAGAACTTTCACATTATGTAGCTCCCTGTCATAAGTAAGCTTTGCAGGGACGGTTTGAGGCCACATCACAGAATAGCTTGTGCGGTGCTTCAATTAAAAACACATTTTGAAAGCTACTCTAACCACCAGTTGATTTCTATAAAAATGGTTTTGGCATTTTGCAGTTACCTATCCACTGCACATGAGAAATGGGGCCGGGGGACACTGTCTCAGTCCGAATTGCTCCCAGTGCCCTTCCACGTTCACCACTGTTCAGTTTACTAAACTGCAAGTATTCTGTGAGGAAAATTCCCATTTTCTTTCAGCAGGGCATCGGATTGTTGGGATATTGCTGATTTAGGTGTTTTAGGACACAAAACTTTCCACACTCAACTACTGCTCATTTCCTGTCTTAACGATGCTTACAATCAGATTCACTAGCTTCCAACAAGTAAATCTGACTTGCGTGATAGTCTTAAATCAGTATTTTACCCCAACAAGCAATAGAAAAAGCTGATTCCTTTACCATTTCCCAAATCTAAACTTGAATGGTTTCATCTAAGAGTCACTCAGTTGAGAACACTTGATATGAAGTAGTTACCAGTAACTCAGTTACATGGCACTGATACTTCCATTACACATCACAGTGCTCAGCACAAAACCAGACAAAGTCTAACCGTCTTTTCTGTATTAATGAGCTGTTTGATAGCCATTAATACCCTAGTGAATTTGGTATAAAACAACTGGCAACTACCCTTAATTACTACTAAATTTAAACATTAGTACTTTATCTTACTTTATACCTGGACTTTAAGTAAGGTTTTCAATTGAAATGTCATTATTTCCTTATCAGAAGTGTTCAAGGAGACAGGAACCCAGTGGCTTGGAGGTTTAGGAAGAACACTCGGTGATGGCGGCTCACTGAATTTGGCTCCAGCATAGTTCTGGTTAGACGGAGACTTAAAAAGCAAGCTGGGACTTGATAAGCCAGAGTTCCAATTTTGATTATTTGGGAAACTTTTGTTCTTTCCCCCACTTTGCATGGCCTGCCATGCAGCTGCTGATGCACTGTAGGTATGTCCTCTTTCTTTTTTCTTATGAACAATCTTCATCTGGGAATTCTGATCCTTGGTCTTCTGTCTATTAAGCTGTTGTGGGTTCTTACTAACGTTTCTAGATTGAGGGGCTGGAATGTTATACCTCTCTCCGCCACCCATCTTCAGCTTCTTTGTCACCTGTGAGTGAGTGGAAACAAAACGCCGAGTAAACTTCCAATTTAAGAAAGTCAAAACTTTATTGTAACTCCAGAAATCTTCAGAAAGACTCAAAAATGTACTATTTAGCTACTTTAACTTCATTATATGTTCACACTTCATTATATGCAGTTTTTATTACCTAAGAAAAAGAAGCTTACCCACAAATCTGGAAAGTCCTCTATTGGAAAAAAAAAAAGTTAGGATGAATCCACCATAAAATGTGTGCATTACAAAAAAAAAATGACGTGAGTTTTTTAATACCTTTCAGTCTGCTTTTCAGATTGCAGGATTCCCACTCCCTGTCCTCTTCCTTGTTGCCAAGCCCAGGATAATAGATGTTGCTTTCTGACAGATCCTTTCCTTTGTCTCAAAACAGAAGTTTTCATGGGCCAATCTGCTGAGTCCAGCTTAGGAGCTGAGGCCAACATCTGAGTGTCCTCAGCACACAAGTTTGAGAGAAGTCCTAGCTAGGAAAGTAAAGATTACTTCATTAACTCAAACACAGGAGAAAAAAGTGACCGTTTATATTTACTACAGAAATGAGTTTAAAACGACTGCTTCTTGAACTAAAGGCAGAAAATCTGAAGGCGGCTTTTTTTTTTTTTTTTAAACCTGTCATCATTTAAAAACTCTTGACCTTGAGATCCAGGAACTCGTTCCTTGGAGATTTTGGGACGGGAAGGGTGTTTGCAAGTCCCTGCGACAAATTGTTCGTATCCTTTTCCTGCGGACTTTTCAGATTCTCACATGGTTTTTGTGACCACAATGTTGTCGAAATAAGGAAGCATTAGCCTTTACAGCCATAACTAGAAATTGGCTTAATATTCGTTTTCCAAATAGGCCGTGTCTTTAAAGTTCCAAGATAACTTTCCAATCGTTCAACAGATCCGTTTTCACAAAGTCTGTATTCCCAACATGTTTACCTCGTGCAGTGTTTTCTTTCGTTATTAACACTCAACTCCTCCCGGTTTTAAAATAAGTTTTCACACGCCATTAACAAGCTAAGGCAGTTCCCAGCTTAGGCACATAAAAATACCTCCCTACAGTGATTATTTAACATTCCAAGATCCCATTTTCACTTCCTAATCCAAGAACCCAGGTTATCAATAAGCCCTTTTCTTTTCGAAAGGGTAATAGGGCCTTGCAGGCTATTTTAACAGCCCTGAATAACTATGAGTTTCCGGAACTTGAGTCGTTCACAACGCGAGCGAGCCCGGGAAGTTCACTTCTTCCGACGGGGCTTCCGAGCGGCTCCATCTGCCTCGAGCCCGGCCGCCCAGGCCCCGCCGGGTTCCCGGATCTCGCCTCCTTCCCCCAACAATGGGGAGCACAGCCGCCAACATGGCTGTGCCCGCGGCGCCGCCGCCACTCACCGACTTCAAGCTCGGGACTGCAGCGACGGCTCCTGCTCGGCAACGAAGCCCCCTCCCCTTCCAGGGAGAGACGAGGCACGGAACCAACGAAGCCCACAAACACCGACGAGTAGCTGCGACCACCTGGATGTCCCGAAGACTTCCTCCTCCTGCCTCTACCGACAAAATGGAGGCAGCAGCGAGCGCAGGAGCGGGGCCGGGAGGCACGGTGGCCAATCAAAGCGCGCCGACCAGGGCCCTGCCAATGAAACGCAGGCCACCGCCTGTTGCTGGGGCGGCTGAGGCAACGGAGGGTGGGGGTTGTGGCCCAGGGTTTGAAATCCTCTAGAGAAGCATGTCGGGAACAACTGCTGCGGGCCCAAGGCTGGCACTGGACCCCCTGGAGGCGCCCGCCCAGCTGCTCCCAGCACCCCTGCCCGCGGTGGCCTCTGCCCTCGGACCTGATGACTCCCGGGGGTCGCGACACTGGCGCCCCGACCCAAGGATCCTGCGTTCTCGGCGCTCGCTGGGCCCCTGGAAAGGGACAGGACTCGCCTGCCGGGGCAGCAGCTCCAACCTGGCTCTCGCGCTGCGGGGCGCAGCCCTTAGGTCCCCTGTTGTTTTCTTCCCGGGGCGGGGCAGGGGATGACTAACCGGGCCATTTGGCTTCCAAGTTCAGGTGACTGAGCCGTGCAGTCAATGTTTTACAGATGAAGGATTCTCAGCCAAGTTGCTTTCCGCGGCCTGGCCCCTGCCCCTGCGCTTGTGACACCCCCCCCCCCCCCACACACACACACATTCTGTTCCTCAGCGTGGAAACAGCTTGGCAGCTCCCGAAGCTGAAGTTCCTCCCGTCTTCCCAACCCCAGCCTCGAAATTCTTCCCAACTTGTTACTCCTGTGAACGCATCTCCGACACCAGTGCAGACCAAACTAATCACTTCCTTTCTGTGTCCCCACTGGTCCCTGACCTAAATTACATCCCTTCCTCATAGCGCATGGTGACTGTGATTGCACGTGCCCACCCGGGTTTTATTTGTCTGAGCACAGTGTCTCGCACGTGGCGAGTGCACAAGAATAGTTTCTTGAAAAACTCGGGGCTCCCTTATTACCCTTCCTGCGCAGTGTGCAAGTATAGAGTTCAATTGATAATGTCGGCGAGGTGCAGGGCAGAGGAAAAGGGCAACTTCCGTGGGGTGAGTGGATTAGCAATCCAAAGTGAGGGTTTTAAAAAAGAACCCGTTTTCTATGAACATATGAACGTTTTTGTTACTGGATTTATATATACTTTTTATAAGTTACACATAATTTGTTTTTTAATCTTCAGTTTATCGCCGCCATCATCCCCCATCACTATGTTTTTCTAGCCGTGGACCTTAAGTTTCTTTAAGAAAACTACGTAAGCAACTACATTTTTAAAAAGGAGTTTGTTAATCAAATTAATTTAGAAGAGTTATTTTTTGAGCATGGGACTTTCTGGTGCTATTATAATCAGATAAGATGCACTACCCATGATAAGTAACTGCTAGGTTTCTCAATGTGTGATTTACTTCTTTAAAATTCAAAAAGCTCCCGGCTGGCATAGCTCAGTGGATTGAGCGGGGGCTGGGAACCAGAGGGCCCCGGTTGGATTCCCAGTTGGGGCACATGCCTGGGTTGCGGGCCAGGTCCCCAATGAGGGCCATGTGAGAGGCAACCATACATTGCTCTTTCTCCCTCCCTTCTCCTCTCTCTGAAAATAAATAAATAAAAATCTTTTAAATAAATAAATAAATAAATAAAATAAAATAAAATTCAAAAAGCTGGCTTAGATATCCGGCCAGAAAATAGCCAGGCTGTATTTAACGGGTCCAAACTGACTTTAGAAAGTCCCTTACCATACATTCTTTAATATAATGGTTTGTAAAGTACACAGTCTGGTTTCAGTCTGAGCACTTTATTTTTCGAATTCTTTTTTATTATCGTCATCCGAGTATCTTTCAAATTCATCCCACTCCCACCCCTTCTTTCTCTCTACCCTCCACAGACCCAACTGTCACTTATTTTTTAAAAAGCACTTCAGCGGCCCCTATTGTATTCCAGAATCCAATCATCCTCCAGTCCTTGTCTGTATAAACACACAGGTAATGTATTAGATACTTTGCCTTCCCCCTCTTTGTGCTAAGCTGTTGTTGCTTATGTCATTTCATTTACTTTTCACAAAGTATGGGGTGGGTGCTATTTTGATCACCATACACACCAGGAATCTGAGGCTCCGACAGTTTAGAGCTGAGAGCTGCGCACCAAGACTCCAGTGCTCAGGCCCTGTGTTGCCTGTGGCATCTGTCTGAGTCACCTCTGTGTCCTCCCCACTGCCTGACACTGACTGGCTGGTGACTGGGCTGCCTGGGCTGGTGACTGGGCTGCCTGGGCTGGTGACTGGGCTGCCTGGGCTGCTTGGGCTGTATGAAGCCTCCATCCTGCCGTCTGGCTGAACCAGGTTTTCTGCCAGATCAGAGTCCTATTGCCCTCAGGAGACTGCCGTTAAAGTTTTCACCACGTCTCAGACTCTTAGCAGCTCCCCAAAATAGTTTCTGCCTTGTTGGTTGTTAATATTTACACCAAGCGCCCACAAGAGCTCGGAACCGGAGAGCAGGCGTTAGAAACACACCCTCTTTGAGGCATGGGATACTGCCTCTGCCTGTCCCCTGCTGGTCTTTAAAGTCAGTTCCATCGACAAATCCAGTTAGTGGTTCTCTGTTCAAATAGGAAATGTTAATGCAAACAACAAAAAAGCTCTTAGAATGTAGACCAGACACCAATGCTGGGAGCCAAATGCATAATAAATATGTGTGTGTGCTTTGGCCACATGGCTCAGTTGGTTGGAGCGTCCTCGTCCCATACCTCAAAAGGTTGGTTTCCGGTCAGGGCACATACCTGAGTTGGGGGTTTGATCCCCGGTGTGGGGCGCACATAGGAAACAACCGATGGATGTTTCTCTCTCACATTGATATTCTTTAAAAATAAATAAATTTTAAAGAAATACAAAATAAAAATAAGTAAATAACTGCAAGGGCATTTAATACCAAACATTTATTCAACAAAAATTTATTCGGTGCCTTCTTTGAGGCAGGCAGTCTGCCAAGATTTGGGGGTACAATAGTCAATGAGACTCCTCCCCAGCCCTAAAGGGCCTCAAAAGCTCTTCCCTTTCCTATAATCAGAGAGGAGAGCTAGTGTCTAGGAGAGTCCCCCAAGAGTCAAGGACACGCAATGCCAGTTGTAAACACAAAAAGCAACCTGCTGACATCACTGAGGACTGCCAGTCACAGACATTGTACCAGACCGTGGAATGGAGGGTTAAAGGAAGGGATCCGATACTTGCTGAAGGCCTTTCCCAGGAGAATCTGTTTGAATTATGTATCAGAGGGAGCCAAAATTAACAAAACCTCTTACATATACATTACCTACCTAATCTGTAGGTAGAAGTAGGACAAGAAAGTGTTTCTGAAAGTTCAGCTTTGGTTGCAGGCTGATACATAGCATGTGTTAGGCTCACAGGTGTCAGGCAGGTGGGGCAATCACCCAGGTCTGCCAGACCTGTGGAACGAGTCGCTAGTGGGGCTGACCGGCTTTCAGACTGGGTCACTTACCTCCCAGTCTTATCTCAAGCTAGTTTGGTTATTTTTACTCCTCAAGCTCCTGTATGAATTCTGAGTACAACTTTGAATGCTTACAGATCTGTCAGTTGCTGGCTTGTTTCAGTTGGGAAAGGCAAGTTCTTTGAACTTGACAGAGCAAAGTGGAAGGCCCGCCAGGCATGTTGATGTGCCTCAGGGCTCTTATCGCACTGTCAAACTGGTATGAAAACACACACCCCTCCGCACACAGTGAACTGGTTTCCTGGGGAAGCATCTGCTGCGTGTTCCCATTCCCGAGCAATTACACATCAGTTCTCAGCCATTACAGCCACTTTGGTCTGGTTACTGAACAGGGTACAGGAAGTCAATGCTAATCTGCCCACTTCCTGTGACTCTGACCCAGGGGCTCTCAGCCTTCCCGACCTTTGAAGGATTCTGGTGCATGGACTCCCACTCTGGATGAGAATCCTTGAGGATGGGTGCTTGGGTCTTCCGACTCCAGCTGAACGGTAGCAGACTATGCCACTCCAACATACGCCACTTTGGCATAAGGATAATTTTGAGCTAAAAGCACTCGAGAAACCGCAAGTGCAAGCAGGGCACTTTGACACCACCTTCCTCTTTTCTTCCTAAAAACAGGGGAGAAAAATGTCTTCCCATACCAGGAAGAAAGAAACATTCTTTTTTCCTCACCGAGGACATTTTTCATTGCTTTTAGAGATAGAGGAAGGGAGAGAGAGAAACCTTGATTGGTTGCCTCCCTCATGGGCCTAGATCGGGGATCATATGCGCCCAGACCAGGCATCGAACCTGCAACCTTTCAGTTTCTGGACAATTCTCTAACAAATTGAGCCACACTGGCCAGGGCAGAAACATTCTTATCACCAGAGATTGGGGGTGGGAGGGAGACCCAGAAAATTCTGTACAAACAGACCTTGTCAACATAAGTCTTATGATCCTCTAGCCTCCCCATGGACATATTTTGGCCATGTTACCATGATTGTATTTCTTTATTCAACCTAGTTTAAAAGCATTTAAGCATTGACACTTCTTTGGGTGTTCATTTCCTTATGAAGGCTCCCATGTCACTTAAAATTTATATTAAATAAATTTGGTCCTGGCTGGTGTGGCTCAGTGGATTGAGTGCCAGCCTGTGAACCACGGGGTCGCCAGTTCGATTCCCAGTTGGGGCACATACCTGGGTTGTGGGCCAGGTCCCCTGTGGGGGGCATGCGAGAGGCAGCCACACATTGTTGTTTCTTTCCCTCTCTCCTTCCTTTCCCCTCTCTCTAAAAATAAAATAAATAAACTTCTTAAAAAAATAAATTTGAATGCTTTCCTCCTGTTAATCTGTTGTATGACAATTTAATTCTCAGGCCCTGCTGAAGACCCTACATGGGTAGAGGTAGTTTTGCTTCCCCGGCACAGCTGATTGAGAGCTACTGCTCTAAGTTCTGGAAGAGCAATCCCTGATTTGGGGCGGGGGGTAGTGTAGGAAGGGGGCATCCTCCTCCACAACCCTCTAATCCTCAAAGCGGTGATCGCACCAAACAAACAATGGGAAAAAGTAAGAAACTAGCTCCTGAATACCCAGAGTTGTTTAGATTCATTTTTTAAAGTGTCCATTACACAGGTAGACTCCCAGGCTCGACCTCCAGGCTCCTTGTCAGTCCGTTGGCACAAGCCGTCGGTTTCTTGGTCCACCCCAGAATCTGAGCTCCCAGTCCTTGGGGCCAGAAGCGGTGGAAGCAGAGAGAGGGGCGGCAACCTTGAGAAAAGCAGCCACAATGGGCTCAGACTGGCAACTGGATTGATAATAAGAGGAAATCTGGGACCTCCAATGCCAACGGGAAAAACATGGACTCCGAGAGCCACGCCCTTGCCTATGAGACCAGAACAGCACCTGTCTCCCCGCTGTTCACACTCACGGTGCTCAGAAATCGTGCAGGGCTCTGAAGAGAATCAAGGCGATATGAAACCACTCACCGCGTTTGTTCCGTGTGACAAGCCCTGAATTCCTACACACGTCTTTGCCTCACTGCTTTCTTGCCTTCCCTTCTGCGAAGCATCGTGCTGCAGCACCCAGCGCTTCCGACACGTTCTAGATCTACACCCTGGACGCGCTGTCGCTCTCGCTCCGTCTCGGCCTGAGCACTCCCGGACAGGCCTTACCCCGCGCTACCGACGAAGAAACCGAGCGCAGCGCGACTTGCTCGCGAGTCTGCAGCAAAGATCTTCTACCTTAAACGTTTTTTGTCGGAGTTTGTCTTCTTGCATCAGTGACATGTATTAACTGCAGAAAAGGCCGATAAACAAAAATAAACAGCAACTACTCGACATCTGACCTCTCCGAGACAGCCACTGGTAGGTGTTGAGTGAGTCCTTCCAGCCTTTCTTCTGCGCTGAGAAGCAGTAATGGGGGGAGAGCATAGGCCCTGAAGCCTGATTGGAGTCACGTCTCGGCTCTGTGACTTACTAGCATGTGACCTGGCGGGCTTTTGAACCTCTCTGTGCTTTAGCTTCCTCACTCTGTAAAGTGGGATAATAACAACATGTAAGAGTCTGTGTAGGGAGTAAGTAAATCGACATCTTTGAAGTACTCAGAACGATGCCTGGTGTACAGAAAGCCTCAATTATTGAGCTTTTTTTTCCTTTTAGTAAAAGTGATAATATTTGAATTTTAAAGAGTGATAATAAATGGTATTTAGTCTCATGTTACCTGACTTTTTTCATTTTTTAAACTCAATATATTGTAAGTATATGTCCATGTATATATACATACCTACATCATTGTTAACAGCATTTGATATTACAACCATAGGGGAATTTTACCTTCACCCTACTGTTTGTTCCCAATTTTTTACTATTATATGCAGAGATGAATATCCTTCTAGATTAATCTTCATTTCCTTGAGGAAATCTACTTTAGATAAATTACTAGAGTAAATATATAGGTGAGACTTTGGATTATGCAGCCACCATCGGGATGAGTCAGGTCTCGGGCTTCCGGCCTAAGGGTACCACTCTCCCTCCTTGTCACTTATGGCTGCTTCTCTGACATTGAACCTGTAAGAGGAGTTGGTGGCTCTACCTAGAAGGGAAATAGTCAAAAGAATTTAGAAAGGTTTTTAGAAGATCACACGTGATATATGGCCCTTTTGAGAAGCATGCCTGGGGACAGCTCTTTCTTCAGGGGAACTTGAGGCTAATAATGTCAACTTATTCATTATGGCTGACAGCCTTCATAGCTGTCGATCTGGCAGTTAATGAGCCACAAACATCTGGCATTTTCCACTGACTCAGCCATTGTGTATCTTCAGCTGATTGCATGGGTTTGGGAGGAGATCGTAGCTCAAACTCCCATGTCCCAAGAGCCTGTGTTTTGCCACAGCAGAAAAAAAAAAAATACAAATCAGCATAGTTTTAAAAGATGTTTAAAACTTCCTGGCCTACTTGACGCCAGGGTATGACTTCCACTCTTGGGGACAGCAGGCACCAAGGAAGTCCCCATTAAACCTACAACTTCTAAGGCATGGGGAGGCAAAGTGACTTGCCCAAGGATAACAGTCTGATCTCTTAACTCCGGTTTCCCATGGCTGAATTTTTATATCATCTCTTTGCCTTTAAATGATACATCTTTTTTTTTTTAAGATTTTTATTTGTTTTTAGAGAGAGGGGAAGGGAGGGAGAAAGAGAGGGAGAGAAACAGCAATGTATGGTTGCCTCTCACATGGCCCTCACTGGGGACCTGGCCTGCAACCCAGGCATGTGCCCTGACTGGGAATCAAACTGGCAACCGTTCAGTTCCCAGCCCGCGCTCAATCCACTGAGCTATACCAGCCAGGGCTAAATGATACATCTTTATTCTATTTCATCATAACTGCTACCTCGTACAATTCAAAGGTACGATCTTTTGCACGTTCCAGTGCACCCCGGTCAGATTATAGCAGTGACTATCGAGCACTTTACTATGAGCAAGACACTGTACAAAGCAACTTATGTGCGTCATCCTATTTCATCTCTTTACAACCCTGCGGATGTCAACAGTAGTAGTATCCCCATCTAGCAGAGGAGCTAACTGAGGCTCAGAGAGAAAGGCTGCCCAGAGTCACGCACTGATAACTCAAACCGGGGTCCGTGTGGTACCCAAACCTTTGCTCCTAGACCCTCTGCTCCGCTGGCACGGCCTCTTCGGGGGAGCTGTTCCTCGGAAGTGCTCAGAACACAGCTTGCTCTGGAATGGGCGGTGGCCACCCTTCCGAGTCCAGCCTGTCATCAGCCCAGTAAACTTCACACATATTTCTAATGCCTTTTTGAAAGAAAGCAAAGAAGAACTAGCGTATTTCTAGTCCCCTGTGTGCGGGTGTTATTTTCAAAAGACTCCTACCCACAAGCGTGGTTTCTGCAGTGAGAGCATCCTGCCAAGAGGCAGAAGCTGCAAGAGCTTCTGCAACAGCCAGCCTGCGGAAAGCATTGCCCGCCATGAAGGAACTGCAGCCTGGTGAGCCCCCGAGGGAGGCAAGAACCCCCAAAAGTGCCCCTGAGACAAAGAGGCAGCTTTAGATAGCATCAAGCCAGGAAAACATGAAGCCATCTGACAAGAGTTCTACTCCACAAGGAACTTTCTTGCTCTGCTTCCCTTTCTTCCTCCCTGCCTCCAACCCCAGACATATTAAAACTTACAGCAGACGAGCGGCAGAAAGAGGAATAAGGAAGAGCAGAGCATTCAACCCTCGATGGCATTTAGCATTCTGATTATTACCTGGACTGGCCTATTTTCATTACTACATCAGAACTGAGTTTAAAAGTTAAAGTGACCTCAGGGTTCTATTACCCAAAAGAAAGGATGAAGATGAAAATAATGACCAGACAGCACAGAGAGGAGGGCCGTCTGGGGCACACTGGCCAGATGTCAGCCCCGCCGAGGGCTACCTTCCCACCCCCAACCCCGTGTTTTCATCCAGTGGCTGGAGAGGAACTATCAACCTGAGTGGACTTACAAGAAGAATAAGTTCATATGGCTAATAACAAACCATCAAATACATGATGCAAAAAATGCGCAGGATTGAAGGGACAAATAGGCCTTTCTGTTATAATAATTGGAAACTTCAATACCCAACTCTCAGTAATGGATAAAACAACCAGGCAGAAGTAAGGAAATAGCAGACGTCACCAACACAATACACCACCCAGACCTGACAGACACATACAGGACACTCTGTCCCGCAATGACGGAGCAGACATGCTTCTCAAGGGCCCATGGGACTTTCTCCAGGGTTGAACATGTTGTAGATCGCAGACTGTCTCAATAGGTTTTACAAATGTAGACATTATTCAAAGTATCTTCTTGACCACAACAGGATGAAGTCAGAAATCAAAAACAAAAGGACACCTGGAAAATTCACACAATTGTGGAAACAACACACTCTTAAAAATCCGATGGGTCAACAAATCTATTGCAAGGGAAATTGAAAGGAAACACTTAGAGATGAGTGAAAATGAAAGCACAACATCCCAAAACCTATGGACTCAGCAAAAGCAGTGCTAATGGGGAAATTGATGGGTACAAACATATCGAAAAGTAAGCGAGATCTCAAAACAACAACCTAACTTTACAACTTGAAGAACTAAAAGATGAAGAACCTTGTGATGGACCCTGAGCCAGAAGACTCAGCTAGGCCACACCCAAATTTCTGACATAAAGAAACCGTGAGATAATGTGCCCTGGCTGGTGTGGCTCAGTGGATTGAGTGCCAGCCTGCGAGCCAACAGGTTGCTGGTTCGAATCCGGGTCAGGACACATGCCTGGATTGAAGGCTGGGTCTCCGTTTGGGGGCATGTGAGAGACAACTGAGGTATCTCTCCCACATCTGGATGCTTCTCTCCCTTGCATTCGTCTCTCTAAAAATAAATAAAATCTTCGAAAAAAAAAAGAAAGAAACTGTGAGAAAATAAAGTTTGTGTTTTAAGCTGGTACGTTTTGGGATACTTTGTTATGCATAAATAAAAAATACAGCTGTTGCTATTTTTATAAAAATGGTTTCATATTGAATATACAATTGTATCATTTGTTTACTTGGCAATATATGTCAACATTTATCTATAACAAAACATACTTTTCTGGAAAAAAAAAAACCTTGATTTTTAAAAGCCGTAATAGGGATGCATAATTTAGTTATGGGGGGGCCATGCTTTTGTGTCCATGCATTTACTCCACCAGCTCACAAATATGGTTGAATAAACTGCATGCATTCAGTCAGAAGAATGGGCCGGCATATGGGCAGCCAGCTATAAAGGGATTTTCCACTGGGTGTCCGGAAGGAAAGCCCCCGTGTGCAGAGCCTATAACTCTTAAGTGTCTGATCCTTGGAAAGAAAGGAAGAAAGGGAGGACTGAGGCGTCAGTTTTGCCGGGCTCCTTACCAGGTAAGGCTGCCAATGGGAAGACCTTGAGCCACAGGATCTGTGGCACTTGTGGTCCCCAGGGCCTCATGAATGGAGCCGGCTGCCATAGGACCACTAGGTGCCTCAGCTGCTCTCTGTTTCATTTCTATTAGAGTGCAGGGACAGACAAGCAAATGTGGTACCTCCTGGCTGAGGCAAGGGAGGCCCTTGCTTTGGGCTCCACAACAGAGGGCACCCTCCGTCACAACCACATGTAAGATAAATGTATTGAATAAGAGATAAAAGTATCCATCGAATTATAAAAAGTAATTGTTAAGAATGAAATATGCAACCAGGCGATGTTCATCCCGTCTCAAAATGAATGAACCCAGGAGTGGAAAGCAGACTGCCTAAACAAACCTAATTCAGCACGCTGCAGCAGTGAGGGACTGGTCACGTGGGTCGCTCTGCGCACCAAGAACACGGGGCACTTCTGACACTCAGCACTGGCACATCCCAACCCCCACACCCCCTCTTCTCTCCGACACCGCCCCATGTGAAATGCTTCCCCACATCCCTTGTCCCCGTGACCTTGAGGCGGACGGCAACTATATCCAAATGCTATGAAGGTTAGCTGTTGCTTTTGTCATTGTGAGTGTGAATTTGACAAGGAAGAAAAATAGAAAGAACATCTCTTATTTAAACGTTTGTTAGTTTGTCCTATTTAAGTATTTAGACAAATGATATGTGGGTAGGTCTCCATTTGTACCACAAGCCTCAGCCAGTGTCATGATATGTTGAAAAAAAGGATCCATCCTTATTTTACTTCTGTTTTTCCAAATTCTTTATCTATTTATTGTGGTAAAATACACATAGCATAAAGTGTAACAGTGTAACCATTTTTAAGTGCACGGGATGGTGATTAAATTCACTCACATTATTGGGCCACCGTCGCCACTGTCTGTCTCCAGAACTCTTTCCTTCTCGCAAAACTGAAACTCTTCCCGTTAAACAACTACCCATCCCCCTCCCCCCAACCCCAGGTACCCACCACCCTGTTTTCTCTCTCTAGGATTCTGACTACTGAAGGAACTTCGTGAAATCATACACTATTTGTCTTATCTGTGACTGGCTTATTTCGCTTAGCATATTGTTCTCAAGTTTCATCCATATTGTAGCCTATGTCAAAAGTGTCTTATTTTTTAAGGCTGAATAATATTCCACTGTGTGCATGCACCTCATTTTGCTTATCCATTTATTTGTCGGTAGACACTAGATTGCTTCCATGTTTTTGCTGTTTTGAATAATGCTACTGTAAACATAAGTGAGTATAACAAATATTTGCTCAAAAGCCTACTTTAAATGTTTTAAATTTCTCAGAATCCCCTCTTCAGCAAGTCATAGCATTCCTAGAGAGAAAATCATCAAACATACAGAATATCTGAATAATACAACCCAAAGTGGAATTGCCAGGTCATATGGTCATTCTATTTTTAATTTTCAGGAAACACCCACTGTTCCCCACAGTGGCTGTACCAATTTACATTCCCGGCAACAGTGCACAGGGTTCCAATTCCTTCACATCCTTGTCAACAATCCTTATTTTCTACTTTTTAAATAGTAGCCACTCTAAGGGGTGTGAGGCAGTAGGTATCTCACTGTGATTTTGATTTGCTTTTCCCTAGTGATTAGTGATGCTGAGCATCTTTTCATGCGCTTATTGGTCAGTCATATATCATCTTTGGAGAAATGGTTATTTAAGTCCTTCGCCCATTTTTGAATTGGGTATTTTGGATTTTGTGGGTGTGGTGGGCTTTAGGAGTTATTTATTTTTTTCTGAATATTATTCCCTTATCAGACATATAATCTGTAGATATTTTTTCCATTCCATAGGTCGCCTTTTCATGCTGTCGATAGTGCCCTGTGATATACAAAACATTTTGGTTTTCACAAAGTCTTATTGGTGCATTTGTCTTCTGTTGCCTAGGCCTTTGGGGTCATACTCCAATAAATCATTGCCAAACCGAGTGGGGTATAATTAGAGCTTAGATTTAGGTTTGGTAAGAGTCTCAGATGACTGCTCATGAATAGAAGAATGAGTTTTTTTTAAGCTGTATTTAGCCCTAGTCAAATAAATTCGAGAAATCCCATTTTTGGTTCAATGTCAGCTTGTTGTAGAGGTTTGCTAGTCACTGTGGAAAAAGAAAAGACAAGCACTTAAAAAAAAAAAAAAAAGAATTTCCCCTTCTTGCTACACTGGACACTAGGTTCTCCAGGTCCTGAGAAAGACCTCAGCTTTAGGGAAGCTTCTGGACCCAATTTCATGGGCAGCTGCCTCATAGCATCAGACTTCTCTGAAACTTCCCCAGAGCTTCTGGGGAAGGTCACGCACAAGAGAACTTTGTGAAAACAAGTTTGCACAGAACCTCTCAGCCTGTGAGAGTTCTGCTTTCAAATAATTCCAGCCCTGCCTCCTCCCCAGGCAGATTCTGCCACTTGTGCTGGAGGGCCTCCTTCCCCCTACAGAACATGTCGGGGAGAGTCCAGTGGGGTCAGGACCCTGCTTCTCTTCCCTCCTTCTGCGACCACATCTGCAGACTCTCAGAAAGGAAAATGCTGGGTTGAGTTTTCAAGCCCAGGATAGAAAGTTTGGTTTTGAAGTGTCTCAGGAATGCTGAGAATGTTTTTAAACGTGCTTGTAAAAGGTGTCCTTGTTTTCATTACGTTTTTATGAGCAGATATAATTGTCTCAGTGCTTCAGCTTAAAAGGGGCACCCGCTTCAGCCACATTCTTCTTTTCTCAGAGCCACAATTCAGTCCTTGAAGCCGGGTGGGATGCTCTGCAGGTGCAGAGGTGAATTAAGATGTGGATCTTGTCATTAAGGGGCTTGGACAGTGGGATCCAGACACATGCGCATCTGGGGACACTGTAATGCAGAACAGGCAGGTGCCACAAGGGAACTGTAAATCACAAAAAGGTGGCCCCACCTTTGCACATGGCACTACTGCCCTTTCACTTACTTTCACAGACTCGCCTCGAGTTCCACACCACCTGGCTGGGTCAGCACCGTGACAAGAGCTCAGGCTCCGGAGCCAGATGGCCTGGTTTTGAACCCCAGCCCTGCCACTCCCACAAGGCACAGCTCTAGGCAAGTTACTTAATGTCTCTGGGTCAGTTCCCTTATTGGACATAATAATATTCTGTGTCTCACGGCGGGTGGGTGGTGGGTAAGGATTAAGGAAGTGGTGTATTTAAAGGGCTTAGAGTACAGAGTGTTTAATAAATGTTAGCAGTTACGGCATTTCTGTTTTATAAGTGAGGAGGCTGAGATTTAGAGAGTCCAACTGACTTGCCCAGAATCTTTCAACTAGTAAGCAGTGGGGCAGGGCCTGAACCCAAGACTCCAAGCCCAGTGCTCCTTCTGTTGCTCAGCAGCCTGAAAGCTGTGGGAGTCCAGAGTCTGATACAGGGGCTGGGAAAGTGGGGCTGAGAGGGGCTGGGTAGTGGGGACCCAGGAAGGTTTCCTAAGACAGTGGGGAATGGAAATTCTCCTTGAGCTATGGTATCTGAAAACTTTCATCTGCAGATTACGTTCACTGACAACTCAGTCTGATAGTGTATCCTCTTAGATATATTAGTGTAATTTCTTTCTTCATGTAGCCTATTCAACTACTTTTAATGGCTCTTTCTTCCGTGTTTCAAACACCCCACACAAAGTTCTATTACGGTGCCCATCGTGGGGTGTTTGCGTTACCTGCCGTTCCAGTTACTGTTGCTACACAATAAATCCCCCCAAGGCATAGAGTTTAAAGCAAGACCAATCATTTTATCATCTCTCACGTTTTCTGCAGGCCAGGAATTCAGGGTGGTCTGACTTGGGGCCCCTCGCGTGGTTGCTGGTGCAGGAAGGTGGATAGAGCTGGAACAGCTGGGGGCTGGCTGGGCACACCTCTGTCTTCTTGAACTGTCACAGCCTCTCCCTGTGGTCACTTCGCAGGTGAGTGGAGGCTTCCTCAAAGCATGGCGACCTCAGGGCAGTCAGACCCCTTACGTGGTAATTGAGGGCTTCCGGAGCAAGTATTCTGAACTTTGAAAGTCACCTACGTCACTTCTGGCACACTCTTTTGGTTGAAATAATCACAAAGTCTTCCTAATTTTAAGGGGAAGTGACAAAGACCTCACCTCTCAATAGGAGAAGTCATGTGGAAGGGAGACTTTGTTGAAGTCGTATTTGGAAAATTCAATCTCAGACTTGATTTTGTGTCTGCCTTCCCTGCCAGCACACTCACTCATTCATGAGCAGGTGTGCATTTGTTCACTCACCAAACATCTGCGGAGTGCCTACAATGCATGCCAAGCACTAAGCTAGGCCCCCACGTATCCTTTACTTCACCTAGTTTCAGGTCAAGCCTTTGAAGTAAATGCATGATCTCCGCTCAACAGGTGAGGAATCTAAGGTTCAGAACAGTGCAGTGATTTCCCAAAGTCACACAGTGGGTAGAGAAGCTGTGATTCGAACCCAGAGCCTATGCCATTCTTTACACCAGGCTACACTTCCAGCTTCCACATCACCTGGTCACCTCTAGGCCCTTTTAGTCTGTACCTTGGTGAACCTCCTTACATCCATTCCCCCAGGGCAGGTCAGGGGCTGGGGAAACACCATCTGGGGCCAGTGGGAAGGAACCCCAAGTCCCTCACCAGCCATGGGACTTCCATCTGTGGTCCCAGAGGCTCTGGTGGCTCAGCGTGGGTTGGAATTCATGCCAAGTGAATTCAACTATTCATACATGTGGACCCAGTCTCTCCTCTGCCATTGCTTCCTCGTCCATCCAGCATTCCCCACAGCCCCTTGCTTGTGGACCGTTTGCCATATGTTCTCACGGGGACTGCAAGCTGTTGTCAAAGGAAAAATGACTCATGACTGTTGGAGACAGCAAGAGAGACGGTAGGGACTATCCCGATGGGGCTTTGCAGTGGGAGAGAGATTGGACCCAACTCCGAATACAGCACAGGCAAGGGGGAATTTATAGCCCAGGAGCCGGGTGAGGGTCAGAGGATGGAAAATTACTAAGAGGAAACATCAGGAGTAAGGGGGATTCTGGCTAAACTGACCCACCAGGATTCCTGCTGAAGGCAGGCCAGGGTGATCGGGCATCCCCTGGAGGGGGTGGGGGTAAAGGAGACACTGAGAAATTCGATTAGATATCGACAGTGATCAGATATCGAGGATGGGGGATTCTGGCTAAACCAACCTAGCAGGATTTTTTGTTAAAACTGGGCAATGCAGAGCCTGGCTGGTGTAGCTCAGTGGATTGAGCGCGGGCTGGGAACCAGAGGGTCCCGGTTCGATTCCCAGTTGGGGCACATGCCTGGGTTGCGGGCCAGGTCCCCAGTGAGGGCCATGTGAGAGGCAACCATACATTGCTCTTTCTCCCTCCCTTCTCCTCTGAAAATAAATAAATAAAATCTTTAAAAAAAAAACAAAAAAAACAAAAAAAAAAACTGGGCAATGCAGAGACAAACATGCAAATCCAAACATCAAGGCCTAATTGAAAAGTCTAAGGCAGCCTAAGTGGAGTTTGGCAAAGGAAAAAAGCTTTGTTGCTCCTCAGTCTACAATTTAAAACCATGCAATAAAATAAATAAATGAGTGAATGAATAATAAATAAATAAAACCATGACACAGGGGATGAAATGTACAGCACAGGGAACATAGTTAATAATGTCAAAATAACTTTGTATGGCGACAGATGGTCACTAGACTTAGCGGGTGATCAATTGTAAGGTATATAAACGTCAAATCACTATTTTGTACACCTGAAACTAATATAATATTATATGTCAACTACACTTTAATGAAAATAAATAAAAGAGCCCTGGCTAGGTAGTTCAGTTGGTTAGAGCATCATCCTGATACACCAAGGTTGCAGGTTCGATCCCTAGCCAGAGCACATAGAAGAAGCAACCAATGGCCCTGACTGTTGTGCCTCAATGGGTTGGGTGTCGTCCTGCCAACCGAAAGGTCCCCAGTTCAGTTCCCCGTCAGGGCACATGCCTGGGTTGCGGGCCAGGTCCCCATTTGGGGGCATTGTGAGAGGTAACCAATTGATGTTCCTTCACACCTAAATGTTTCTCTCCCTTTTTCTCCCTCCCTTCCCCTCTCTCTAAAAATAAATAAATAAATAAATAAAATCTTTTAAAAAACAAATAAAATAATTTCAAAAATAAATAAAACCAAGTAATAGTTCAGCCAACTTTCTTTTCTGAAAGGTTCACGGTAAACCCAACCCCAGTTTCTCGAGTCAGGAGTGTCCAGGTCAGGCGTGTCAGCCAGCTGGACACTTTGGCATCTGCCCAGACAGGAAACTGTAGCTGCTGACCCCACCCCAGAGCTGCTCAATCACCAGGGGCCCAGCCAGTCAGGCGGCAGGAAGCCTCACCCTCTGGACCCCCAATCTGGAGCCTCGGAGGGCAGCTCCTCTTTGCTTAGGGGTAGTTCTTCCTGCCCCTCCTCTGCACTTGGGCTCGTTTTGCCCTCAGCCCTCCCGGTCTCTGCCCTGCCTCCTCTTCCCTGAGTGCTTTCCCTGGGGAGTGGAGGCTGTGTCACCCCCCCGGGCTGCCTTTTCAGGCTCCTTGTTCTCTGCGTCTGGCTGATGACTCCAGCTCGGCGCCGGTCCCTGAACGTGTCTTATGCCTTTTTGACTTTTCCATAGTCCCAAGCCCAGTTCTACACACGTAAGTCTAGACAAATAAATACCCACCAGCTAATTGACAGACATGGCCATTTAAGGAAAAACAAAAATAACACAGATTGAGAAGTGGGACTTGACAAAGCAGCAGGGAAGAATTCCTGTAGGAGGATCTTGGGAAGCCTAGAAACAGACAAGATCAAATAGATACGCAGGAGGAAGAGAAAGGGTCGGCAGGCAGCCCAGGAGAACTGCATAACCAAAGATGTGCAGGCAGAATTACGCGGGCAGATTGGAATTCCAAACTAGACAGGAGGCTCGCTAACAAGTGTTTTTCAAATTTCAGTTTGTGACCCATTGGTAGGCGATAAAAATTATTTCCTTGTCCCTGGCTGGTGTAGCTCAGTGGATTGAGTGTGGGCTGGGAACCAAAGGGTTGCTGGTTCAATTCCCAGTCAGGGCACATGCCTCGGTTGCAGGCCAGGTCCCCAGTGAGGGCCACATGAGAGGCAGCCATACATTGCTGTTTCTCTCTCTCTTTCTCCCTCCTTTCCCCCTCTCTAAAAGAAAATAAAAATAAAATCTTTAAAATATATATATTTCTTTGGCTGCAAATATCATTGTTTTAAATTTGTCAATCTTTTTCTTCTGCAGTTTCTAGGGGGTGGTTTTTAGATTTTATTTATTTATTTAGAAAGAGGGGAAGAGAGGGAGAAAGTGAAGGAGAGAAACATCAATGTCTGAGAGATACACTGATCCATTGCCTCTTGCACGCCCCCCACTGGGGACCTGGCCCAAAACCCAGGCATGTGCCCTGACCAAGAATCAAACCCGCAACCTTTTGGTTCAAAGGCCAGCACTCAATCCCCTGAGCCACACCAGCCAAGGCTACAAATAACATTTTAAAAAATGCAATAGAATAGATTAGGAGCATATCTATACAGTAAGGGATTGATGTGGCAATTTTTTTTTAAACAAACACCTATTTTATTTATTTATTATTAGAGAAGAAGGGAGGGAGACAGAGAGGGAAAGAAACAGCAATGTATGGTTGCTCCTCACATGGCCCTCACCGGGGACCTGGCCCACAACCCAGGCATGTGCCCTGACTAGGAATCGAACCGGGACCCTCTGGTTCCCAGCCCGCGCTCAATCCACTGAGCTACACCAGCCAGGGCATGATGTGGCAATCTTAAGTGAAGTAGGTAAATATCATAAATATACTGGCTCATGATTTAAAATGAATTTTTCATGAATTGCAGTGTTTTTTTTTTTTAAGTGTTCTTTTTTAATCTCTGATCAAACCCAGCCCGTCCATTTCACAGATGAGGGGACGGGGACTCACAGGGAGGGCTAGGGCAGAGCGGAGGGCTAGGGCAGAGCGGGAGACCAAACACCCATTTCCTGTCTCCCGGTGCTGTCTGCAAACAACCCCACCTCCCCACGCTGAGGAGGCAGATGACACTCAGCTCTTACACACTGTGGCCCCTATTACTTCTATCGTCAGAAGGACTCTCTATGTTTATTAATGCAATAAATGCTTGTTGAGGGCCGGCCCTGGGTGAGACATGTGTGCCAAGTACCGGGGTCGTATGGAGTTTACCGCAGGAGTACAGGATTTACTGCCTGATACTGGTTCCTCTTGGGTTAATGTTTACATTTTTTGTCCAGATTGAGGATGTTAAAGGAAAAGTATGCTGACCCTTGTCAAAGCAGCAAGAAAGGCTTTATTCGAGAATATTGCAGTAGGAGGGAGAGGTAGGGCTCATCTCCCAATGCAGCGGAGACGGCCGGGTGTTCACAGCCCAGGAGCAGCACAAGGGGTCTGTGGAAGTTACTGAGAAGAGACATCCAGGGTAGGGGAATTCTCGACGAAGTAACCCAACAGGATTCTTGCTCAAAGCAGGCCAAGGACTTAGACATGGAAAGTGGAGGATCAGTATTTGACCAGATAATCAGGAGTGTGGGGAGGACTTAGCCAGATTCTTTGCTAAGACTGGGCTTGGCAGCTCTAGGGCAGGACAGAGGCCAAGATCAAGGCCTAGTTGAGAAGAGAGTACAGAGGAGCCCACCTATAGTTTGGGGAGAATCTTTATCAGTGACAACATCTGTATCTCTTTTATTTACACCTATTTATTCTCGTGTTCACACTTTTTCCTGATGTTTACATGGTGTTTTCAACTGTTTTCACACTTACTTGCTAGGTAGTATTAGTGCAAGGAAAAACTGAGGTTCAAGGCTATTAAGTGACTTGACCAAGGTCACACAGCTATTCAGTGGCAGACCTGGGAACAGAGGACCAGGTGCATCGGGCTTGAGAGCCGAGACACTTAACCACCGTGCTGTGCTGCGCTGCTCCGCGTGGCAAGAACCCAGCCTGGAAGTCCAAAGCCAACCTTCTGCTGCTGCGTTTCCCGTTTTGGAGCCTGGACGTTGTCTGTCTTTGCTTGCCTTCCTGTCTGAACTCGACGGTGAAGCCAAGGCTATTATTAAACACTCTTGGGTGCCTGAGCCTGGCAGGCCCAGATCTGCCCTTGGCCCCTGCTCACACTGTTATTTATAGAGTTGATTGTTTACCGCCACAGCTGGGCTGTAACACAGGAGCAAAGACCAGATCAAAAAACCCACGTGCTTGGCCTGGGCGCCAGAGCTCAGGGTTTGGCTCCAAAGTCAGATTCTGTTGCTCCACCCTCTGATTCATCTCTTCAGCCGTCCCTCTTCCCCATGGCGCCCGCAAGCATTTTGGGGGCTAAAAAAGTAAGACTCTTTTGCCCACTTTCTAAGTTCTTCTAGCTGGGCTAATAACCAAATTAACAAACAGATTAACAGGAGAAAGTCAAATTTTAATATGTGTGCATGGGGAATTCACATAAGCATGAAAATTTTGAAGACAGTGAGGTAAAATGGGTATATATGTTATTTTGGACAAAGGAGAAAGGGGTAGGGGTTTGAGATTTTAAAGGAAGTAGGCAACTTGCAGGTAGTAGAAGAAGAATTACTTATTGCTGGTGGAAATAGGGTTCCTCCTCAGTCACAATAAAACATGTCCAGGACCCAGTACACAGAAAGATGAGGTGTAGCGTTAAGATTTACTGGAGCAAGAACAAAGGACTGCCCCAGCGGTTTTCTTCTCTTCTGTTAGTGTCTAACTGGTTGACCTCCTACTGTCATGCATTCATTGATGTAATGAGTTTCTTTTCCCGCCTGTTCTCCCACCCTGCCCCACCCCCACCACAGGTAACACCTCTTGGGCACCTCTTGGATCACTAAGTAACCTTGAGTTTAAATGTGTACTCGTCAAACGTGCTGTACTGTTTCATGTGTTTAGGTGTTTTCTAATGCACAAAAATAGTAGTGCGTTAAGAAGTACAAACTGGTAATCACAAATATGCATAGGGAATAGTCATAGTACAGCCGAGGGAATATTAGTCAGTATTGCAATATCTGTGTATGGTGCCAGGTGGTGGAATCCTCAGGGGGAACATTTCATAAACTATATGATTGTCTAACCACTGTACTGTCCCCCTGAAACCACTACAAAATAACACTGAAAGTCAACTGTAATTAAAAAAAAAAAAAAAAAAAGAGTAGCCCTGGCTGGTGTAGCTCAGTGGATTGAGCGCGGGCTGGGAACCAGAGGGTCCCGGTTCGATTCCCAGTCAGGGCACATGCCTGGGTTGCAGGCCGGGTCCCCAGTGAGGGCCATGTGAGAGGCAACCATACATTGCTGTTTCTCTCCCTCTCTTTCTCCCTCCCTTCCCCTCTCTCTAAAAATAAATAAATAAAATCTTTAAAAGAAAAAGAAAAAATGATCAAATAATAAAATAAAGTGTACTCATGCTATGTTAAAAAATTCTGTCTTGATGAAAAAACTCCTAGCGTGCTACCTGTCTTCTTCTGCTTCTCTTTTTTTAAGTTGGCACACACACAGCCATCGTTACCTCTGTTTACTTCCCTAATCAGAAAGAAATGTCAAACAAACAGCAAAGGTTGGGTCAGACAGATTTCAAGAGTAGCTGTGAGTGAAGTCATCTGTTCCCTTCTCTGAAATACAAAGGCATTCTTTGGGAAAGAGAAGAATAGGTACCCTTGGGGAGGCCATCTACTGGAGAAGTTCTCGGTAACCCTATCTGGCAGGGGCAGGAGAGGCAGAGAAAGGGGCAGCTCAGAGACGCCAGAACCAGAAGCGTCCTTAGGGCAAGGCCGTACGAACCCGAGGCCCACAGGTTACATCCCGCCTGCAGACATGTGTTGCTTGTTCCTCGTACTGTTTATTAAAACATCAAATCCAGAGTTCTGGCTTTTCTTGAACATTCGTGGGGTTTGGCCACCTAAGCTCATTTCCGCAAGGAGCCGAGGCAGCGCGGAGAGACAGGCCTCCTTTAGGTGCGGCACCAGCTCTCTGACGTTGCATACCTGGCTCCTTACCTGTCCCCGCACACTGCTGCTTGCAATTCTTGCCCTCAATTTCATCAGTTTTCTTAAAGGGGACCATGACCCCCCGAAGCTTTAAGAACTATATTCCAAGGATGCCAAAACCTTGCATGCAAACTGCTACAGCCCCTCTTCCACCACAGCAGACCTCATTCATTGGTCCTGGCTAGCTTAGACTTGGCTTCAGAATCCCCCTCAACACCGTTCTTCGGCGACAATCACCAAAATAGCAGACTCGGCAATCGAGGAAAAAAATCTATCTGCCATTCCTGGAAACGCAGTGGTCTCATTTTTCAGAGGAGGAGCCTAAGGCCCAGAGAGGAGAAGTGACTTATCCAAGGTCTGCACAGCTTGATGACAGCATTGCCTAAGGATTAATATCAATGCTCATCAAGTCTCCTAATTCCAATTTATCTGTTCAGTAAAACTGGAGTGACCTCAGCAAACATCATGGCTTCAGTGGGGCCAGGATGAAGGCCACTGCCCAGAGTTTCTGCTCCATATTGAAGCACAGCCCAGCACCCGGCGAGCTTCACGTGCTTCCAGCTGCAGTTCGTTGCCATGCTGTGGCTTTCAGGCTCCCTCCTGGGGCCTGCATGTGGAGTCCCCATGGCCATGGGCCGTGTGGATGCTAAGGCCATATGACTGCTAAGGCCACATGGCTATGGAGAGAGGACATGCAAGTTCATGGAGAGAGTGCAGGTCCTGAGCCAGAGAGAGACAGATAGATAGAGACAGGGACAGAGACAGGGACAGAGACAGAGATACAGCTTTTTGTTCCCCTCGGGTTATAACCAGGAGTTTGGGTTTAGAATGGACCAGGTGCTTTCCCAAAATGACCAGTCCACTTCCCGAGTTTTGTGGGCTTTGGATGGGTCCACACCCCCTAGTGAGACTGACGGCCTCTGTGGTCCAGCACCTCCCCCTGCAACCCCCAGCAACCCCAGAGGGAGGAAGGGAGGAGTGTGAATGCCCTCGGGGGAGCGACACTGTGGTCCCCTGGGGTGTACAGCTGTACCTTCCTGGTGAAGCAAATGGGCTCATGCTCCCCCTTGTATTAAACTCAATGTCTAGTCCCCTCTGTTCCCCTTTCCTATTGATAACTAGTTAAATACCAGTGGTAACAAAGGGATTAAGAAGTGCAAGGTGAGGTCTGGCTGGTGTAGCTCAGTGGCTTGAGCGTGGGCTGGAAACCAGAGGGTCCCGGTTCAATTCCCAGTCAGGGCACATGCCTGGGTTGAGGGCCAGGTCCCCATGAGGGCCATGCGAGGAGCAACCGTACATTGCTGTTTCTCTCCCTCTCTGTCTCCTTCCCTTTCCCTCTCTCTAAAAATAAAATAAAATCTTAAAAAAAAAAAAAGAAGTGCAAGGTGGTAGTTACAGAATAGTCATGGGGATAGAAAACAGCATAGGGAATAGAGTCAGAAATATTGTAATAACTGTGTGGTGAAGGACCAAAATTCTGCCACCCCAAAGCTGCTTTGGGGGATATTGATTTTAAGGTATTTGCTTAGAAACGAAAGACTCAGGAAGAACTTTTGGCCACCCCACCTTTCCCGCCCAAGCGACTCAGAGAACGCTGCTTCAGGGAGGAGAGCTCAGGGTGTCGCCTAGCCCAGTCTGATCATCACGGTCAGCAGGAGGCCTCCGGGGGGTCTGTTGGCGAGACCCCCCTCAGACCCCAGTGTTTCTCAGCCGCCTGGCCAGAATCTGCCTGCCTTGCGTGTGCTCTTCCTCAGCTGCGTGTAACTCGCCCATTCTCGCGTCTGAACTCTCACAGCCGGCTCCCCCCTCTCTCCTTTGTCCAAAATGACTCACGTGCCCCATGTGGCCTCACTGTCTTCGGGACTTTCATGGAAGGCTCACGCCTCTGTGAGTTCCCCGTGCACCTGTTTGAAGCTGATTTTTCCTGTTAACCTGCCTTGGTTAATTAGGTTATTAGCCCAGCCTAGAAGAATGTAGAAAGTGGGAAGAAAACCAGATATTTTATTATCCCCGCAGTGATGTCAGATGGATACTACGTTTGTCAGGGTGATCGTTTCATAAACATGTACATGTCTAATCACATGCTGCGCACCGGAAACAACTATGATATTGTATGTCAACTGTTATTGGAAAATAAAAAAATTATTTAAAAAAAGACTTTCAACTGTGGAAGTTAGGTTTTTTAACAACTCCCATGAAGTGTATAAAAAGCATGTCTGTTTCATCATATGCTTGCCGACATCACTATTGGTTTCTTTTTGGTTTTTGCCTAATTTGATCAATGAATCACCATTTTTTTATACAAAATGTATCACAGCATCTAAAAAGGGTGCCTACAGTAAAAATTTGCAAAGATATACAAATCCTCTTCCATGTAAATATCACCACCAACACTTACATTTAGTTAATTATGACAACTGTATGTCAGGTTTTTAAAAGCAGGGAACAGCAACGACCTGGTGAAGGTAGGTCATCGCAGTGCTTGCGGGGGGCCCTTCCTTCTCACAGTCCCAGGTTAATCCAGGTGCCAGTACCCACAGTGGAGACTGAGTCAGCTCACGGGGTCAGATGGCCCCGACCTTCCAAAGGCTGCTTCCTGGGGCTCTGATTGGAAAAACCACCCAGGAATGCTCTTCCTTCCATTAGCCCTGAAATATGGCCTTGCTCCGGGTCCATCACGGACTAGCTACCTCCAGTAGATGGCAGTGTCTCACAGTACAAGGGCTGGTGAGGTTGGCTGACTGCAGGGAACGCAGAAAACCAGCTCCTGGACCTCCCCTGCTGATGCACCTAGTCCTCCCTGGAGAAAAAGACAACAGACTTCCTGTGTTGGCCCTATCAGCCCTGCCCAGGGTACCCAGGGAACTTGGAGATCCTGGACCAATGGAGCAAGAAGAGCCCTTATCCATCATCTCGTCCAGTGCTACCCAAGGTAAGTCCAGGGACAAATAGCAGCACCTGGAAACTTGTTAAGGGTGTAGGTTCAGCCTGACTTCTAGTCATGATGGCAGCAGAGGCAGATATGGGTCACCTCTTTGTACAACCACATCAAAATTACAACTAAAATACAGACCAATCATCATTCAGGACTGCCAGAAATTAAATTGAATGGAAATCTGACAACTATGAAATTGAGTTGAATGGAAGTCTGACAACTACAGAATTAAAGAAACCACATCCATCCAGACTGGGAGAGGAGGTGCAGGCACAGAATGGGCTGGTCCCACACCCATGTGTGGTGAATAAAAATTCAGGAGCGATATCTCCGGAGCAAGGAGTCCCAGCCCCACACCAGGCTGCCCAGCCCAGGGTTCCAGTGCCAGGAAGATAAGTCCCCACAACTTCTGGCTGCAAAAACCAGTGGGAAATGGTCAGTGGAAGAAACTTCTGGAGGCCCTAGCAGTTCCTCTTAAAGAACCCATACACGGACTTACTCAGACTCACTCCATCTGAGCTCCCGCACCAGGGCAGCAGCTTGAAAGGCACCAGTGGTATACACGGAGGGACTGAGGTGTCTGCCCTCAAGGAGAGCAGAGGCCATTGTCCTTTTTCTAAACCCTCCCCCCACAGAGCCATCAACCTGGTTAACACTTTTGCCCCACGCTGGAGATCCCCAGAGACTCTGCCCCACCCAATTTATAGGCCCACCCAAGTTGCTTTCCCAAAAGAATGGCTGTTTCATGCTTCACAACTTCCTAAATCCTATCAAACAAGCAACAGCTGGCCTCAGTGAGCCCCAGGACCAGCACTAGCAGCAGCCAGCCTAGATTTACAGTTTGGTTTCACCTGGGAATCTCCAAGTCCAGCACAAGAAGCAGCCATCTCGGACTGCTTTATAGCTCAGGCAGGGTGCCCTGGGCAAAACATAGGTGGGGGCTGACCTTGGCCTGCACCACCCGGGAAAGCCCAGGGCCAGCATACCCAGTGGACAGCTACAGACCACGTTGAAGCACCACCATCCTGCCCCTACACAGTTGATCCTCCGTGAACAGCAGAAGCTGGTGATAAGTGGTCACAGACAGTCCTTGTAGCTGACAGGTCTGGGTAAATCTCTCCCATTGATCTGCCAACAGCAACCAAGGCTCAACTACAAGAGGAGGGTGTACTCAGCCCACATGAAGGGTGCACCTCAAGCAGTCAGCTTGGGTGGTAGGGGTGACGATGCCACCGGACCCTACAGGGCACCTACTACATTAGGCCACACTACCGAGACACGGAGTCAAAGCGGCTCTACCTAAAACATAGAAACAAACACAGGGAGGCTGCCAAGACAAGGAGACAGAGAAACATGGCCCAAATGAAAGAACAGATCAAAACAGAAAAAGAACTAAACAAAATGGAGATAAGCAAATTATGAGATGCAGAGTTCAAAATACTGGTTATAAAGATGCTCAAGGAACTTAGTGAGGACTTCAACAGCATAAAAAAATTCAGTCGGAAATGAAGGATACACTAATTGAAATAAGAAACAATTTACAGGGAAACAACAGTAGTGTGGATGAAGCCAAGAATCAAATCAAAGATTTGAAACATAAGGAACCAGAAAACAACCAATCAGAACAACAAGAAAAGAGAATTTAAAAAATAAGGATAGTATAAGCTTCTGGGACAACTTCAAGAGGTCTAAAATTCACATCATAGGGTGCCAGAAGGAGAAGAGAAGAGAGAAATTGGAAATTTGTTTGAAAAAAATAATGAAAGAAGAACTTCCCTGATTTGGTGAAGGAAATAGACATGCAAAGCCAGGAAGCACAGAGAGTCTCAAACAAGATGGATGAAAAGAGGCCCACTCCAAGACACATCATCATTAAAATGCCAAAGTAAAAGAGAGAATCTTAAAAGCAGCAAGAGAAAAGAAGTTAGCTACCTACAGGGGAGTTCCCATAAAACTGTCTGCTGATTTCTCAAAAGAAACTTTTCAGGCTAGAAGGGGCTGGAAAGAAGTATTCAAAGTCATGAAAAGCAGGGACCTGCAGACAAGACTGCTCTACCCAGCAAAGCTGTCATTTAGTGTCGAAGGGCAGACAAAGAGCTTCCCAGACCAGAAAAAAGTAAAGGAGTTCATCATCACCAAACCATTATTATATGGAATGTTAAAGGGACTTATTTAAGAAAAAGAAAATCAAAACTATGAACAATAAAATGGCAAATATATATATATGAACAATTGAATATGAAAAGCAAACTAAGCAAACAAGAAGAACAGAGACAGGATTATGAATATGGAGAGCATTTTGATGTTTGCCAGATGGGAAGGGGCCATGGGGGAATGGGTGAGGAGGTGAGGGGATTAAGAAGTACGAATAGGTAGTTACAGAATAGCCACAGTGATGTAAAGTACAGTATAGGAAATGGAGTAGCCAAAGAACTTATTATACACATGACCCATGGACATGAACAATGGTGTGGGGGATTTCCTGAGGCAGGGTGGGTGCTAGGTGGAGGTGGGTAAAAGGGGGAAAATCAGGACAGCTGGAATATCATAATCAATAAAATATAATTTTTAAAAAATGCAGATTCAGCCCTGGCTGGTGTGGCGCAGTGGATTGAGCGCGGGCTGGGAACCAGACGGTCCCGGTTCGATTCCCGGTCGGGGCACGTGCCTGGGTTGTGGGCCAGGTCCCCGGTGAGGGCCATGTGAGAGGCAACCATACATTGCTCTTTCTCTCCTTCTCTGTCTCCCTCCATTCTTCTCTCTCTAAAAATAAATAAATAAAAAAATCTTAAAATAAAATTGTTAAAAAAAAAAAAAAATGCAGATTCACCCTGACGTGTGGCTCAGTTAGTTGGGCATCATCCAGCAAGGTGAAATGTTGCTGGTTCAATTCCTGGTTAGGGCACTTGCCTGGGTTGCAGGCCCATTTGCTGGCTGAGAAGTGTGCAAAAGACAACTGATTGATGTTTCTCTCACACAGTGATGTTTCTCTCCCTCTCTTTCTCCCTCCCTTCACCTATCTTTAGAAATAAATAAATAACATGGTTAAAGAATGCAGATTCTCAGGCACTGACGTAGAATACTTTTTCGATGCGTGATTCTCACGCATTTGAAAGTTCTAGAAGCACCTAGTTGGTTGGAGCATCGTTCCGTAGACCAAAACAGCTGGGTTCGATTCCCCATCAGGGCACATGACTGGGTTGTGGTTTCAGGCCTGGGTTGGGGAGCAAGTAAAAGGCAACCAAACCATAGATGCTTCTCTCTCACATTGACGTTTCTCTCCCTTTCTTCTCCTCTCTCTAAAATCAATGAGCAATTCCTCAGGTAAGGATTAAAAAAATAATAATAATCCCCTCCAAGTTATGGTATCTTCAGGCATTGCCAAATGTCTGCTTTGGGTAGGGTTGCCAGGTAAAATATAAAATTCCCAGTTAAATTTCAATGTCAGATCAACAATTTTTTTACTGTAGATATGACATATGTGCATATGACGTATATCTCAAATATTGTCCTCCTATATTTTTTCCTTGCTGTACCTGGCAACTCTATCACAGGGGCAAAAATCTCCCTTCTGGAAAAGCACTGGCCCGGGTCCATCCTTCGGGGTCTGGGGTTTGAAGGTAGTAAGAGAAAAAGTCTGCTGGGGTAATCAAAGGTCATCAGCCTAGGAGGGCAGGTGCTTGATCATACTCGTCTGTGTATCCCTAGAAATAAAGTGGATTCTCACTAAATATTCTAACTGATAACAGGTGTGAAAACACTTTGCACTGTATCAGGTGCAACAACTGAGGACCGGGCGGAGGGGACACACTCCCTGCCCTCGGGGAGTCCGTGGTGTCGCAAACAGACACTGACAATGGCCTTTGGTCGGACCCACACAGCATTTTTCAGAGATTTGACTTTGCAGCCAACACTCTGAAATTGGAAGCCATTACATAAAAGTCAGGATTTCTGGTGTCTCTTGGAAGGTGTGGCACAAACGCTAGGAGCAGCTGGCGGTGGGCTGCACCCCCACGGCAAGGCTGGGCTGAAGGGGGAGATGTCGTCCCTTTTGTTACCGAACAGCAAGTGGGGGCCTGCTGACCCCCCGCCCTCTGGACAAAATTCCAGAGGCACAGCTTTGCTGAGAGAGGAAAGCAGTCTTTATTCAAAGGTTTCACAATTTTGGAATAACAGCTTTCCACTCGCGTTAGTCACTGAAGTCCATCAATTAAGGCTAACTCTTTAGCACCTGAGTCCTCCTATCATTTCCCCCCCCCACCCCTTAGTTTTAAATACCTTATTTCTACAGGGTTAGTTTACAAACTAAAACAACGTAGGATACAAAAGCTACACAATTTTGGAAGAATGGCAGTCTTCGACCTCCGAGCCTGTTCCCTCTAGACCAGGGGTGTCAAACTCATTTTCACCGGGGGCCACATCAGCCTTGCAGTAGCCTTTAAAGGGCCGAATGTAATTTTAGAACTGTATAAATGGAACTACTCCTTAACTAGGGGCAAGGAGCTTGGCGCTGCCCCTAGGCAGCCGGGCAGGATAAAAGATGGAGGGCCAGATTTGGCCCGCGGGCCTTGTGTGTGCCACCTGTGTTCTAGAACACGGGAGGAAGAATAGCCCTGCCGCCCTCTGGCAGGCCAGCCCAATCCCAGGCTGCACCTAGAGTTCCTTCCCATCCAAAATGCCATCCATTGTCCCTTGGGAAATGCAGCACGATCACCCAAATATCCTTAAGGAAGACAGCCCAAGAGAGCCAAAGAGTCAGCAAGCCAGAGAGCCGGTCCTCTTTTTATTTCCATCACTCCGGAGGCCTTCAGCTTCTCAGCCAATCTCACCCTGGACTGTTTCCCGTCACCTTGGCAAACTCCTCCTGTGGCCCCTCCCTACTCCTGTGTCGCGGATTTCGACCCGCAAAATCCGTGGGGGGACCGCCCCAAATGCGTGAATCAATCTTACCCAGAGACACGCTTGGAGGTGAGAATCCGGCAACCACGAGTCTCCTCTACCATCCCCATCTTGGGAAGAAAGACCTCGTGGGTTGCTTAGCCGGGGCTTTTATTAGAGGCATTAAGATACATTTACATTGGATTGATTATTCATGGAATTAAGCAGAACAGGTAGGATTACTCATAGCAGGGCATTAGGATATAAATTCAGGTCCGGTGGCAGATAGGACCAGGTTAAAGTAATATGCAGGGCTCAGCAAGCCAGAATTTTTTAAGATACATCTTTGCCAAATTCCTATTAGAGAATTTCCATTCCACAGACATGATCCACACTTGCTCACACAGGAATCACACGGAGCTGTGCTCAAAAATGTGTAAATTCTCAGGACTGCGTGTTTACACGCGTGTGGAAATCACTGCCACACTCCTGTCCAGTGATCTGATCAGATCTCTTGTCACTTTGGCTGGGTCATGTGTTCCCCCATTCCCCAAAGCGCCCACCACTCCCTATGGCATCCTTCAGCCATTCACGTTTTCCGCTCGGCACCTGTAGTCACCTGGATTCCGAAGCGCTGGTCTGGGGGGAAGAGGCAGTGGAATGGAATGTCCTTTCAGGTGACCTGTGTAAGGCTGGCGCATTGTCCCCATTTTACACATGAAGAAAGTAAGGTTTGGGGAGCTTGAGTGAACTGTTCAAGGGCATTACAACTGGACTGGATTAGAACCCAAGTCCCTGGACTCCAGGCCCACACCCAAGCCCCACCCTCAGAGTTCCTCCTGAGAAACAGCCCCACCGCCAGGGCAAGAACCTTGTGGCCGCGGGGACCCAGAGGGGAAGTGGTGACAGGGACGGAAGACCAGACCTCCCCAGGCTCACTCATCTGTGATGTGAGAGAGAACAAAAGCAAGAGAAAGCTGGTTGAGGGGCAGCAGCTCACAGCTCCGACTGGGACCCAGGGCCACGCCTCAGACACCAGGTCGCCAGTCTCCTCAGCTCCCAGCAGGCTCGGGCGCTCGGCCACAAAATCTGTGAGTAGCTCTTTTGTTCTTTTATTTTGGGCTTCTTTATCATTCCAGAAAACCTGTGTTGTTACCTACCCCTTCCCTCCTGGGGTGTAAGAAGCTGGGTGGGCCTGCCTGGGGTGAGGGACTGATGTCGTATAAGGACTCCTGGGGTTTTTAAGGACCAGTCACGGGAAGGCTTAGGGCCGGTGTGGTCCGCACTGTTGGACATGACAAGAATCCTGTCCACCAAGGTCAGGGGACAGAAGGTGATAATCGCCAACACACAGATGGCCTTACTGGGTGCTAGGCACTGCTCTGGGGCGTTTCATAGTTTATTGAATGCTCACAACTGCCGCGTATGTAGGTACTGTTATTATTCCTCACTTTACAGAAGGGTGCTAAGCACCTCACCTAAAGTCACACCGGCATTAAATGCCAGCGCTGGGCTTGAAGGTGGGCACGCAGGCTCCGTGGCTTGCTCTTTAATCACCAGACACTTCTGCCTTTCAAGGCGCAGGCTTGAATAGCAGTTGGGGGCCAGGAAAGAACCCCAAAAGAAAGAAGACTTAGAGATCATCTGGTGAGTCCAAGTGCCCTCATTTTGCAGATGGAGAAACTGAGGCACAGAAAGACTTGCACTCCCAACTGGGGCAGCTCAGATGTGTAGGGGAGTCTAGTGCACCCAAGACCCAGGAGACCAGGGGTTCGCTTCTTGGAGGTTCCACTCAGTGGGACAGCGGTGTTGATGAGTGTGCCCTGGGGCCAGTGCCCCTGTGGGGGCCCTCGAGCTGTCTCTCCAACCCCCGGCCTCGGGGAAACCGCTCCACTGCTCTCCCCCTCAGCTCGCTCTTCTGAGAAATTCTGCCCCAGAACATCACGATGAGGCTTTCAGGTTGACTAGAGGATGCGGGTGCCGGGATGGGGACCTGCGCTGGACCCAGAACGGCTGTGGTGGAGATCTGGGTCTTCACCCCGCCTGTCCTTGTTGTGGATGAGAAATGAGAATATGTGAAGCTACGGCTGCTTTTCCCTCGAATGTATGGCATGTAGACACCTGGAGCCCCAGGACTGAGTCAGGGGAGGGCCTGGGGAGACCCCGGGAGGTGGCGCCCCAACAACTCTGGCCTCAGCTCTGTAACCACTTTGTGGCTCCCCTGGAGGGCCCTGGGGCCCAGCATCAATTTCTACCAGTGAAGCACATCCTTTACCCTTTGGCTGGTTACGGATATTAAGGTAGTTAAGGCGGGCAAACTGGCAGCCCAGCTCGGCGGAGCAGAACCCTCCAGCCCCAGCCGCTTCCCTCCTCGTCCGGTTCCTCCTCTTAATCTCACTGCCCGCTCTCAGATGTGCATAGAAATGTCCTTTTATTCAGTCTTATTACAGCACAGTCGATAGCACTCTGAGCCCTCACGCCCCTGGGCTGGTCGGTGATTGAATCTCAGTGTGCGCTGAGCTTCCCCTACCCCCACCAGCACTGTCCAGCCCGGAACTTGCCTCTGACAGCCACACACAGTGTGAGCGAGGCCCCGGGTCTTCGTGGCACCCTGGCTCCTCCAAGGACGGATGTCCCTTGTCCAAAGGGGCTGGGTCCCCTCAAGTCCAACCCGATCCACTTCCTTGGCATGCCTTGAGTCCAGATTCTTTGTCAAGATTCAAATTCACTGTGTCTCAGGTTCAACCTCCAAGATATGCCACCCTGGCCACTTCCCCAGGGGACCGCCCTCTCCCAAGGCCCTTCCAGGAAACAGAGCCCAGGTCCCCAACACTCAAGGCACCACGACCTCTGGCCCCTGTCTGGGCCATCTCCCCTCTCTCCCCGGCTTTGGATCACAGATGCAGGCTCCTCTCTCCCCACCCGCCTGGGACACCAGCTTAGCCTTCTTGCTGAGCTCAGGTTTTCACAAAGGACAGGAAGAAAGGCTGTCTTCAAACGGCTTCTGCTTTCTACTCCCACCCCCGCAAAAAGTCCCTGGGCCAGGAGACTCAAAGGGTGCACTTTGAAGGGGATGCAGCCCTACCTTGCAGCGCAAGAACACCAAGGCCGGGCAGTGGTGGTTTGCTTCAGGTCACATGACCGAGGAATCGTGAAGCTAATGCTGAGCCCAGCTCTGTGGGCGCCAAAACCTGCGCTCTTTCTCCCGAATCCTGCGGAAGACCTAAGTCCCCTCACCAATTAGGTAGGGAACTTTGGATGAGTTACATCTCCTTTCCAAAACTCGGTTTCTCCAACTCTAAAAAAATGAAGCTATAAACAGCATTACCAACCTGCCTGAAAGGGGTGCTTCTTTATTTTCATAAGTTAACATTTGTGGTATATTCACCACACGCTAGAGCTCTGCTAGCCCTGAGAATCCCCTCATTCAATCCTCGCTACAGCCTACGAGGGAGATGCTATCACTGCCCCACGTGAGAGGTGAGGAACTGAAGCTCACACAGGCGCACAGCCCTGTGAAAGTTCGCATAGTTGGTGGTGCACCGCAAAGCCAGGACACAAACCCAGGTGAGCCTGAATCCAGGACAGCGCACTATGGCAAGAAAGCGCTGCGGTGCGATGCAGGCTTGAAAAATGGCCAGCTCTTTTCCAGCAGAGCTCAGGAAAGGGTAAAACCACTCCCTCTTCCCTCCGTCTCCTGGGAAGAGGGAGCATCCACAGAGCAGGAAATGTGTCCTGCCCCCCAGCCCCATGCCACAGGAAAGAAGAGCCCAAAGGCCAAGGAAAGAAGATGGCAGACGAGAGCTGATCATTGGGGTACACTAGATGAGAAGGAGCCCCCAGGCGTGGGAAGGAAGGCTGCTGGGATCCCATCCAAATGGGAAGGATGTTGGTGAGACCTTGGGGCAGAAGTAGGTTGGGTTGGGTGTCCTGTGGGTTTTGCTGTTTCCCTCCTCCCCAGCTGCCTCCCAACCCTACAGGGAAGGCCCCCAATTTTCTGCTCACAAAGCACTTAGAGGCAGCCCACGCACCAAAGCCCCCCACCCGCCTCTCCCTGGGGATTGGAGCCACCCCAAAGTTCCTCTTTGAGAACCACAGCTGTGCTCATGGCGTTGCCTCTGCCAGAATTCAATGAGTCTGTCTTCTGTGTATCTCGTGGACCTGTTTGGGTCCTGGGGAATCTGAAGGAGCTGGGAGCAGGGAAGCGTGTCCACTGAGAGCCAAGGGGGAGAAAGAGGCTTCTCCAGTCCTTGCCCGAGGCCACTTGTAATAATACTCACTTAACAGCTGAGGCTGCCGAGGTTCAGACATGGCAGGTAAATGGCAGACAAGAGTCAAGTTCGGGTGTGTCCTTCTACTACGTCACCAGCGTTTCCCAACAAAGAGAGGTATTCCAGAGGGTTCATGTCATGAGAGGGTCATGGTGCCTATTTCCTTTTTTTTTTTTTTTTAAGATTTTATTTATTTATTTTCAGAGACAGGAGAAGGGAGGGAGAAAGAGAGGAAGAGCAACATCAATGGGTTGCCTCTCACATGCCCCCAACTGGGGACCTGGCCCCGTAACCCAGGCATGTGCCCTGACAGGGAATTGAACCAGCGACATTTTGGTTCGCAAGCCAGCACTCAATCCACCGAGCCACACCACCTAGGGCTCCATTTTTTAATTGACGAATAATTATTTTACTATTTAAAAGATATTTTTCCCAGTGTGAGAGTTTCTTGGGATAAATAGAAGAACCCAAAGCAGCAGTTAGGGTATTATCCTAAGTGAAACAAGTCAGACAAAAGAAAGTAAATACCGTATCATTTCACTTACGTGGGGAATCTAAAACAATGAAACAAAGGAGAAACAGACCCGCAGATACAGAGCACGAGCTGAGGGCTGCCTAAAGGGAGCGGGCAGGGGAGATGGGTGAAATAAAAAATATATATTTCTGTTAAGGGGAAAATGCAGATATTGAAAACTCGTGTGTTGTGGTGAGCGACTGCAGGCCCACTCAAGGTCAGCAGTCCATTCAACTCCATCTATGAACACCCCTGTGTACGAAGCTGGGTGGTCGGTTCTGAGAGCGTGGAGAGGCCCCCTTCTGCGAAGGAGGAAAGACAGACCAACAAACCCACGAAAGCAGCAGTTAGAAGTGATCGTACCGTTAACGATCTCATGGCTCCTGACCTGGCTGCTCAACATTTGGCCACTGGAGTGGCTTGGGCGGACATATGGTCTAATTCAATCTTACATTGTATAATTTATACCCTTAATAAACGAACAATTGAAGACAGAAAACAAAAGAAACCCTGCCGCCCACGCCATGTACTCCTCACAACAGCCCTGGGTGGAGCCACTGTCACTATCCCCATTGTACAGATGAGGACACAGAGGCTCAGGGAGGGAGTCATTTGCCCAGGAGGCCGCAGATTTAATGAGGGGCAGAGTCAGAACTCACAACTGTGCCTTAGGGCTGCCTCTGAAACCTGTGCGTGCATTTCCTCCTTATCCTTCCCCGTGAGCCGCCTCTCGTCACCGAAGCTGGTGGTAGAAATCCAGTCACCTTGCACGCTGGGTGGGGTCGGCACTGCCACTGCAGGTCCAATACCAAACCCCAGGCCAGAAAGGGTGATGCGCTTCCTTCTTCGGCCCAAAAGCCGAACAAATCCACAGATACACACGAATTCATTGTATTCTAGTCGGGAAGATGGATCGGCCGTGACGATCTGCTCCCCCAACATCAGGCCCTTCTCTGCCTCTCCTCATCTCTCCATGGCCTGAGTACCCACACCAGGTTTAATTTATCATCAGCCTCTGTCCAGCTGTCCCTGGGACCCTGCAGCCACTTTGTCACCACTCACAGATCTTAGTGGCCTGGAGCCCCCTGCGTCAGCCGCTGGCTTGTGCCAGTTTGCTCCATTATAAAGTGAAGGTGGTGGCAGTCCCTTGTGGGCTCGTTGTGAGGGGCATAGGACTTAGTGTGCAGAGCGCGCGGGATGGGGCTGGATGCAGCATGCGCTGAGCACTCATCACATCGACCTGCTATTCTTGTCACGGTCACCAGCGTGGTTCAAGAGCTGAGCCTCCGGGGCTCTTCACACCATCCTCGCCTCGTCACTCTGCCTCTGCTCGGGGAACCAGCTGCATGCCGGCCCCCACCCCTCTGCAGCAGTGCTGGAGACAACCAGACTCAAGTTTAGAGCAGGGATCTGTCCAAGCCAGGAAGAGGTAGACCAACCTGGAGGAAAACCACAGGTGATTCAGAATACCCACCCAGAGATGAGCCCTTTCCTACTCTGCTGTACAGAGAAGTCACCGTGAGAAGTCCTTGTCATCATTCAAAAGGCCTCTGTGTCCCCCTGGTTATAACACCTTGCTTGTCCTACGGAGAACACCGTGTGGGCAGGAGAGGAGCCTACCACTTTCAGGTATAATTTTAACAGCGTTCCCCAAACCCAGCCACTCCTGAACCTCACACACACACACATACACACACACACACACACATCCCAGTGGCCAGCGGCCGAGTTGTCAGCACAGCAAGCTGCCCCTAGGTGAGGGAGACCCAGACACTGTGATCAGTCCTTCATACTTTAATATGACTGAGTTTCCAAAATTTTCTGTGCTGGGTTTTATTTTTTTCTAAGAAAGGAACAGGCCTTTTTGTAAGATAAAAATAAGGGCAGAGAATCAGAGTGATGTGTCCTGACTCGCAAGGGACCGAGCACCCGCAGGGACAGAGGTCAGTCAGGGGTCTTCAGGCAGCATGCAAACGTGCCCATCTAAAGGCCCTGAATGCTGGGATCTGGTGAAGCAGGAAACAAGGGGATTTGTGTTAGTTACAGTATTTCAAGAGGTCCCCCAGAAGGGACAGAGATCCCCAGGAGAAGGTCGCAGGAGCTAACTGAGCAGCAGGGAGCAGGAAGTGTGATGGTTATGGCCTGGGCCTGGGGTCCAATGGGCTCTGCCCCTTTGTCTGACCTTGGGCAAGTCACTCATCTCTGTGTGCTCCCATCTGTCCCCATCCACCCTCCCAGGTCTGTAAAACAGAGGCCAGGGTGACAGCACCACCCTCCCTGGCCTCTTGGGAGGATAAAATGAGTTCACATGCAAACCATCGGTATTCAAGTACCCTCCCCCCGAGGACCCCTCCCCTCACATTTACCGAGGGGCAAGTTAGGCTCTAAAAATCTGTTCCTAAGCCCTCGCACCACAGATCCGTTGAGAGGCCCTTTTGAAATAAGTAAATGTTAAGCCGGCCATGCCCTTCTTGCTGCTGTGTTTCCAGAAAGCCACCGCTCCCCACGTAAATAAGATCAGTCGTGCCCACTCTGAAAATCTTGAAGAGCGTAACTGTCCTTGAGGATATTCACAAGCGTCAGAGAGAACTCCTTCAACCAATTCATTCCACAAATGCTGTGGAGCAGCTGGCCCGTGCAGCCAGGGTCCCAGGCACTAGGGACACAGCAGTGGACGGCAAGGCTCTCTCTTAGAGCGGACATTCGAGAGTCCTAGCGGCCACGAGTGGAGCTGGGGGCCTTGTTGGAAAACCGGGCCAAGGAGGAAAGGATGGCGAGCAGAGACCAGGAGAGAGATTGTTGCCCAGAGTGTTAAAGACCCCGGCGCCCCTCTGTCTTCCGCGGGCAGTGTCTGGCACCAGGTGTCCCAGCAGCCTGGGCTCGAGCTCTGACTATGCCACCTGCAAGCCGTGGACGCTGGACCAATCCATCCACCTGAGCCTCACCCTCCTCACCTATAAGACAGCGAAACCAAGAGAGTCTACCTGCAAAGGGCAGTTTGGAGGATAAAGGAGACAATGCAGGCAAAAAACCCCATAGAGGAAGCACGAAGGGACAGTGACAAATTTGCTTTCTTCACATACTTTAACCACAATGACAAGTCACAGTAGGTTGGGTGCAGAGATAGGTGAGAACCTAGCTGCCAGACAATTAAGAGATTTGCTCCAAAACATTATTTTTATTAAAAATACGTTGCTTCCATTAATATGTGTTAGGTTTATTACAGACATTAAGTTGTGAGTTTTATTGTCTAATACAGTAATGACTGATGGCCGTAACCTCCACCAACCAAAGCGCTTCAGGGTCTGAGTAACTTTTCATGCCGGGTTGTACAGAAATGCTGAGAGCACCAAGTCTGAGAGCCTCACTCAGGGCTTCCTGAGCGGGGTTTCTCATGCCAGCTCTGCCGCAGCCTGGCAGCAGCCTTGCCCCCACCTTGTGTGGGTGGTTCGTTGCTCAACTTCCAGGTTGGAAGGACCCTCTGAGATCTCATCAAAAACCCCCTCCGGATGCTGTTTCGTCTGAGGTTACCCAGCCTCCAGTTCCACCCAAAACTGGGACTGGAATCTAAGCTCCTATCTCCTTGGTCCAGGGCTCTTGATTGCAGATGGACAGACAGGTGCTGACCTCCTCACCCCAGGCAGGTGGACGAGCCGTCGGGCTCCCCAGCATTTGCACAGCCTCCCGTTCACTCAACTCCAAAATCCCAAATGGCAACAGGATCTTCTCCCTTTGTTCTGCTAACTCTCCCCTCCCTCCTCCACCACCCCCTCCACCAGCGCAAAGCACAACAGAGACGACGTTGTCATTCTCATTTGTCACCAGCTAGCAAGGAAGTTGGGAAAATGAGGAGAAAGGTATAATATGTATATATATTCTATATGGCTTACACATAAAATCAATGGAGGGCTCATTGTGTGCCATGTATTAAGCATGATGGTATTTCTGTTAATCCTCGTGCCTTGCTCCACGGATGAGATAGTTACAATTTGTTGTTCCCATTTTACAGGTGAGGAAACTGAGGAAAAGAAGTGAAGTCCTTTATCCGAGGGCACAAAGCTAACACTTTGCTGAGCCAGGACTGGAACTCAGGTCTGTCTGACTCCTAAGCCCACCAGCCGGAATGGGAAATCCTTGGGGGTGAGAAGGTCAGGACTCCACCAGGCTGGGGGTAGGACTGAACTCTAGTCCAGCCAGTGGTGGCCATGGTGGCGGTGGTGAGTGAAACTGATCAGAAGAGGGGGAAAAGCCAAAAGGAGAGAGAAAAAAGATGTGATTTCCCCCGGGACTAAGGACAAAAGGTTGAGTCCACTGTTGGGGCCCCGCAACCTGCGCAGGGTCATGAAGCAGCTCCCGGCCCTGTACCAACCTGGCTTTGTCCCAGGACAGGGGCTCAAGTCCTGCCACGGGCTGTGGAATTTGGGGCAAGTGACACGCCCTCTCAGAACCTGTTTGCTCAGGGAACGCTGACCTGCCTCAGCTAAGAGCCAGGAGGCTTCCTCCACTGTGCAAACTATCAAGTGCAGAAAAATGTGGGCATCATTAGCACATTCTTTAAAAGGGAAGTTGCAGGGGGCATGCGGTCATTGAAAAGAGGAAGAAGGTATTTGAACATATTCAACAAAACTGCCTCGTGGGCAGATTTCAGGTCAGTCAGACGGTGTGTGCCCAGGGTTTGCCCGGAGGTGGGAGAGCCAGTGTAGGAGCGAGAGGTGGGTGGGACCCCGGTCTGCAGAGGGAAGGACAGGAGCACAGGTCCCCAGCGCTCACGGCAAGTTTCTTCACCTCTCTGGACTCCCATCTCCTCACCTGTGAAAGACGGAAAACAATAATACTAGCCTCGCAGGGCGGTTTGGAGGCTTAAAGGAGATAACGATACCTAGCACTCATCGCCGTTATCGGCCAATCTTTTTGTGTGTGGCAATAAGGGGCTGGAGGAGAATAAGTGACTTCTCCATAGAACTAACTGGTGCCAGAGCCAGGGCTCACGCCCTGAGTACCTGCTTCCCAGCTCAGGACCCTTTTCTTTCCACACACCACACACACGTTCTGCAGTTTGATCAGGCAGCCAAGCTACCGCTTAGTTTGTTTTAAATAATTATTTAATGGGCACATCAAAGATGTGGGGATTAGCTTCCCTCGTCACAGATGAAGCAGCTGAGGCTCAGAGAGTTTAAGCAACTTGCCCCAAGGTCACACAGCCCACCAGTGGCGGAGCTGGGATTTGAACCCAACAGCGTTTCATTCCCAAGCCTTGGCACTTAACCTCCCTACAGGGGAAGAGGCCTCAGACACCAGGTGGCCCCATTTCTCCTGGGAGGGAGGCTGGAGGTGACACAGCAGCTGAGGACAGAAGGTCCAGGGATGATGTGAATCCAGACATCAGGCAGTGACTCTACTGGCTTCTGGGTGGTGAATGACGGTAGGAAACAGGCTTGGGATGGGATCCTTCAGCCCCACAGGGCAGACTCATGGGGACTGGGTTTCAGTGACAACCAATAGGCATTCGAGAGACAAATTATAGAGGAGACTTTAGTGATAATCTTTTGCCCTAATTCTGTAAATTACTAATTCTTTCCTAAAGGGAATGGAGGTAGCCTATATTATGAATTAGGGAGTTGAAATAAAAGCAAAGCATTTTATCTCAGAAACCACTAAAAAGAGCAATAAGTGAATCAACCTTAAATGACCCTCCATTGCATTTAGCTCTGAGCTTCCTGGCAGCTGAGAAAAAAAGGAAACACAGAAATCTGTCTGAAGAAACTTCCTTTTTTCCTAATAGATATTTGTTCATTCATTCAATAAGTCAATTTTATTTATTTATTTATTTCCATTTTATTTATTTTTAAAGATTTTATTTATTTTTTAGAGAGGGGAAGAAGGGAGAAAGAAAGAGAGGGAGAGAAACATCAATGTGTGAGAGATACACGGACCGGTTTTCTCTGGCACGCCCCCAACTGGGTACCTGGCCCGCAACCCAAGCATGTACCCTGACTACCCAGAAACCTTTCAGTTCACGGGCCAGCACTCAGTCCACTGACTGCACCAGTCAGGGCTCAATAAGTCAATTTTACAATATTGAACTTCCAGCTTTGTACCAGGCCCGGTGCTCAAGTGCTGGGAATCCCAGGAGTGCATTAAAGAAATCAGTTTGGAAAAGTCCCTTTGGCAGCCCTTCGCATCTCTCCCCGAATTTTGCCTGGCATCGGTAAACTTCTGTGATTTATATTGCCAGAGAGACTTTGAGTTGCTTTCCTCACGTGTTGTCCTACCTTCCCTGCCCTATCCATTTCAGGGAGGACTGTCCTGGTGGTCTGTTCACAAGGTCAAAGAGCCTGGACAGTGCATGCCTATCTCCTAGTCCATGCCTCAGATGTGCTGCTGTGGTCCCCATCTTTTTTTCCAAGTCTGGTTGTTTGGGTCAGGAGCAGTCTGGTGAGAAGCTCATGGACAAGCTTAATGTGAATGAGGACTGTGACTGACGAGGGATGCCTGCCCTGGACTTGGAATGAGGGGTGGTGACTTGGGGGCCATCCAACAACCTCACTTTTCTGGGCTGAGTTGCATTTCTGTAAGGTCTGCTTTGCTTAGTCCAGGCCCCTCACGGAAAGATCTCCACCAACAATCTCATGTGGGCTGTTTTTGATGTGAAGGGCAGTAGAATACAAAGAGGTGTCCACTCCCTGACCCAGATTCTAGTCTCAAAATTAGAAACTCACAGTACAGGAATCAAGATGAGAAATGGGCACAAATTATAGAAGGTAGACAGTGATCCGTGCAGTAGGACTCAATGAGTTTCATCCACCTGGAGAGGTGAGAAGAAACCAGAGAATGCTTCCTGGAGGAGGTGGCTTTTCACATACACCCTGAAAAAGTAGCTAAGATTTGGGCAAAGGAACATAGCCTGCAACTCCAAACTCCAGCAAACTTCCTTGCAACTTCAAACAAGTGCTACCAAGCACAGAAGGCAACTAGGAAAAGAAATGTAGAATGAAGTCCCTGTGACACACCTCTCATGGCTGGACATAGTGCCAAGAGCCCAGCCTTCTAGGAAGCAGGTCAAGAGGGTCACTTTGGTCTATTACTGATGGACTGTTCATGTAGGTCAAACAGGGTTTTTTTTAGATTTTTTTTATTTATTTAATTTTAGGGAGAAGGGAAGGGAGGGAGAAGAGAGGAAGAGAAACAATGTGCAGTTGCCTCTCAAATGCCCCAAACTGGGGACCTGGCCCGCAGCTCACACGTGTACCCTGACTGGGAATCGAACCGGGACCCTTTGGTTCGCAGGCTGGCACTCAATCTGCTGAGCCAGGGCAAACAGGTTTTTTTTTAATGTGATGTTTCAGCCTTTGTGGAGGTTAAATGTCCACAGAGGATGAGTGGGGATCTTTCTGTCTGTCTAAGCTCTCAGACAAAGGTCAGACAAGACTCAAGGACAGAATCCTGTAAGAATCCTATAAACAAACTATTGAGGATTTCCTGCCTTTCATTAGACGTACTATAAGCCAGGCATAGCGCCATGAATTCAGTAAACATGTAGCACTTAATCTGCACAACAGTGTGATATGGGTAGCATTTCTCCAGGTTGGCAGGTGAATGAAACAGGTGAAATAACTTGCCCAGTGTCACACTTCACATAAAGTACAGACCCGATTTGAACCCAGAGAGGTCTGGTTGTGAAGCCTGTGCCGTTGAAGTCCAACGCGGTGAGTTTCCTGGAGGAGACCTAAGAAACCACTCAGTCAACCCACCTGCTTTAAACAGCTTTAAAAACAGAGACTTCTGGCCAAGATGGAGATGTAGGTAGATACACGTGCCTTCTCATACAACCAAAAGAAGGACAACAACCAATTTAAAAACAAAAAATAACCAGAACTGCTAGAAAATCGAACTGTATGGAAGTCTGACAACCAAGGAGATACAGGAGAAACATTCATCCAGACCAGTAGGAGGGGCGGAGATGGGCAGCCGGGGTGGAGAGGACTCGCAGCAAGGCGGCAGCTGGTGGAGCGAGTGGTCCCACACTTACTTGCAGATAAACAATGGGGAGAAACAACAGGGGAGCTAGCCAGACCATGCAACCCAGGTTTCCAGCATGGGGAAATAAAGCCTCAAAACCTCTGCCTGTAAAAATATGTGGGGGTTGAGGTGGCAGGAGAAACTCTCAACCTCATGGGGGAGTTCGTTGGAGAGACCCACAGAGTCCTTGAACATACACAAACCAACTCGCCTAGGAATCAGCACCAGAAGAGCCCAATTTGCTTGTGGGTAGTGAAGGAAGTGACTGAAAGCCGACAGAGAGCTGAACAAGCAGCAGTATTCCCTCTCAGACCTGTCACCCCACATACAGCACCACAACACAGTGCTGTGTGTTACCCCACCCTGGCGAATACTTAAGACTCTGCCCTTACTACATAACAGGCATGCCAAGACAAAGAAATATAGTCCAAGTGAAAGAACAAATCAAAGCTCCAGAAAAAAATACAACTAAGTGAGAAGAGATAGCCAGCCTATCAGATGCACAGTTCAAAATGCTGGTAATCAGGATGCTCACAGAAATGGTGGAGTATGGTTACAAAATAGAGGAAAGAATGAAAGCTATGAAAAGTGAAATAAAAGAAAATGTACAGGTAACTGACAGTGAAGGGCAGGAAACCAGGACTCAAATCAACAGTTTGGAGCAGAAGGAAAAAATAAACATTCAACCAGAACAGAATGAAGAAACAAGAATTCAAAAAAATGAGAGAGGCTTAGAAACCCATGGGACAACTTTAAATGTTCCAACATTCGAATCACAGATGTGCCAGAAAGAGAAAAATAAGGGCAAGAAGTTGAAAACTTATTTAAAAACATAATGCAGTTGAACTTCCCTAATCTGGCAAAAGAAATAGACTTCCAGAAAGTTCAGGAAGCTCAGAGAGTCCCAAAGAAGTGGGACCGAGGAAGTACACACCAAGGCACATCATAATTACATTATCCAAGATTAAAGATAAGGAGAGAATCTTTTATTTTTATTTTTATTTATTTATTTTTAGACAGAAGGGAAAAGAGGGAGAAGGAGAGGGAGAGAAACATCAACATGTGGTTGCCTCTCACATGGCCCCCACTGGGGACCTGGCCTGCAACCCAGGCATGTGCCCTGCCTGGGAATCGAACCTGTGACCCTTTGGTTTGCAGCCCAGGCTCAATCCACTGAGCTACATCAGCCAGGGCTAAAGAGAGAATCTTAAAAGTAGCAAGAGCAAAGGAGACAGTTACCTACAAAGGAATTCCCATTAGACTATACCCGATTTTTCAAAAGAAACCTTGCAGGCAAGAAGGGGCTGGAAAGAAGTATTTGAAGTCATGAAAGGCAAGGACCTACATCCAAGATTACTCTATCCAGCAAAGCCATCATTTAGAATGGAAGTGCAGATAAAGTGCTTCCCAGTAAAGGTCAAGTTAAAGGAGTTCTTCATCACCAAGCCCTTATTATATGAAATGTTAAAGGGACTTATCTAAGAAAAAGAAGAAGATCAAAAATACAAACAGTAAAATGACAACAAACTCACGACTATCAACAACTGAACCTAAAAAAACAAAAACAAAAACAAAACAAACTAAGCAAACAACTAGAACAGGAACAGAATCACAGAAATGGAGATCACATGGAGGGTTATCAGCAGGGAAGGGGAAGGGGGAATGGGGGAAAGGTATAGAGAATAAGAAACACAAATGGTAGGTATAAAATAGACAGGGGGGAGTTAAGAATAGTATGGGAAATGGAGAAGCCAAAGAACTTATATGTATGACCCATGGACATGAACTAAGGCAGGAGAGCGCTGGTGGGAGGTGGGGTACAGGGCAGAAGAGAACAAAGGGGAGAAAAAAACAGGACAACTGTAATAACATAATCCATAAAATGTATTTAAAAAATAAAAAAATAAACAGGAGAAAAGAAAGACCCAGAAAGGAGAAGGGACCTGCCCAAAGTCACTCTTTAGCAAAACAGGGACTGAAAAATAAGCCTCCACATTCACAGTCAGAGATAAAAATAATGGCTCTTGGCCTTGAACCTCAGCTTCCTGTTGCAGGCGTAGTACCCTCAAGGGAAGGGGCATTCTCCTTCTCACCTAACATGTCCCTGGTGCCTTCAGGCTTTAAACATAGTAGTAATGGTGGGGCCACTCATGAGCGTAGGGGCGTTTTACTTCACAGTTTCACTTCAGGTCAGAAACCGCCCCCTCCCGCTACAAACACCCCC
>PVJI01006377.1:0-87057 GCA_004026765.1 Micronycteris hirsuta
GGAATTGGACTTTTCTGCACAAGCATTGCAAGACTAAAGTGACATTCTAGTTTGACTTCTTCATTCCTTCCTCCCCTTTTTCCACCCTCTGCTTGAAGCCTTCAGGCTACCGAAAAAGAAAATGATTATGTGGTTCTGATCCCAGAAAAAAGTAGTTACAGTGTGTCTTACTAAATCACTATTGGGTACATCTCTTATTCCAGTAGCATTCATCTGGCCCCTGATTACAAATAGACAGAGTTCTTGAAGATTGATTAAACATTAAAAATACAGCATCCTTTTGCATTTCTAAATGAAAATCATTAGAACAGGCTATTAAAGATGGCAAGAGAGTACATAGCCTATCGGATGAAATGTTCAAATTCCTATTTTTTTCTGGCGCAAGTTTTTATGGTGGAAACCGTGTGAAAAATATTACTTAGCTTACACCTCCTTTGAATCCCTCTGCATGCTGCTATAACTAAGAAGTCACAGCGACTTCTGTGAGATTTTGTGGTAAGTTGAACTCCTCACAGCTTGATCCTTCGCTGTCTTGGTAGTGGAAACCAGTGCTGTTGAGCGGAGCACAGTTCGCTAGTACCTCTGATGGACCTGCGTTCGACCCAGATACCTGACGTTTGCTCCTTCTGCCTGGTGGCTCCATTTGATTATCCTTCTGAGGCATGCCTCTGAACATGGACAGAGGTGCAATAATCTGGGGGGGGGGGGTTCACTATCTATAAGCAGAGCTTAATGGTCTGGACCTTCCCAGAGAGCAGATTTCCTGGTTTGCGGTTCACCCTCTTGGAGTAGAGACTGCTGACGGGTTTTATAGGCTAGCCTTTTGGGACGTGGCAGCTTGCCACGATGCCATCCGTTTAGACTAATGATTGCACAGAATTCTCATGAAGCAGATGGCTACTAACCACAATATTAATATTATTTTGTTTTGTACATTTTGGGAAAAAATTATTTCCATAGTTGCAGAGGAAAACCTCGTTTGGATTTTATAAAGAATGATCTGCAGCAGAAATAACATGCTGTCAGGACCTGCTTTATATGCTTTCATTATCAGCGACAAATTGTGATATTAATTCTATAGCAAATTTGTGCCTGGGATTTCAGCATTTCTCTCAGCCATTTCCTCTCTCTGCATATCTCACTGAAGAATAAAATGCAATGAATTTTACCTTGGAGGGATCAACAGCTGGATTTAAATGTTATCCTGTAATTTGCTTAGAGATGCTATTGTTTATGAATTTGAAGAGTGGATGTTCTTTGACAGGATTTGGAATGAAGTGGAGGTTTGAGGTAATTGCTTCAATAATCCAGGTAGAAAAGATTCTTCTAGTAACATAGTCAGAACAAAAGAAGTTTATTTCTGTTTGAACCAGTCAGGTGATGACTTCTCCACTGTGTTTTGTTTTGCTGATGACACGCTGGTGGGGAGAGATGCTGCTGACGGCCCAGCTCCTGGGGTCTGGAGGGCCGTCCTGTGCTCTGTGGAATTCAGCCATGGAGTGCTGATTGCCGCTTTATTTTGATCACTGTTCGAGACTTTCTGTAAGGCTATTTTCAGGATAACTCACCAAGGTAACTCAGGAAGGCCTGCTAGTAGGGCATCAGGGAATTTAACATGACTTAGCCTCAAGCACAAGAATTTAAAAATTTGGAGCAGGAGAGTGAAATGGAACACTTGGCAGCGGCGGGTGCTTTCTGTTCGTTTCTCACACAGTGTCGAAGCCCAGCATGGGCAGACACGATCCACTGTGTGTAGTTTTATTTATTTATTTATTTATTTATTTATTTATTTTAAAAGGCCAGATGTTTGGAAATGTTTTTTCACCTGTTTGGTTTTTTGACTTTGTTTATTCTTGTGCCGTTCTTAAAACATGATGTCAAAAAGGAAGGAAAAAACGCAACTATTTTTTTTGTATACAGTAAACTAATAAGAGAAACATAAAATCATCAAAAGATAGAAAATGGCTAATGAATGAGAGAAGGAGAAAAGCATATCTTTTCACAGAAATCGTGGGAAGGGAGACTGAGTAAGGGCAACAGTCTTATTGTTGCATTTACACCTATTTCAAACTGTTGGTAATTCAGTTCCAAATCTAAAACAAGAAAAGTAAAGTCTTGCTCAGTTTCCAAGTGACTGTTCCGTAAGAAACCATCCTTAATTATGTTTGACATCTAGTTTTTGACCACTTAGCAGTTTTTCAGCAATAAATTAGAAGGACAGGAGGTGACATGATGCTAGATGGAAGTTTAATGGCAGTGGAAGTGACAGCTGCCCTTGTGTGAAAAGAGAAAGACAGCCACAACAAAGCAGATGTTACGAGGGGGTTCTTGTAGCAGAAACATGACGGTGGGTTCTTGCAAAGGTGACTCTGAGGTTCAGAAGTTAAATTATAGTCACGTTCTTGTGGAAAGCAGCAATGGTTTCTTTAAGAAGCTGGTGAATGAGTTATTGATGAAGTTTAGCATATGAGTAAGTGTGCTTCAATAATTTGTAAAATTCATGTGTGTGGAACGTGGTCTCCAGTGATGCAATTCATTAGGTGTCTTTGCATTTGAGTTGGGTCATATTAAATCAAACACTCTCTCCTCCCCTGGGTGGTAATGATTCAAGGAATACTGGTGTGGGTCAAATATCTGGAATTATTCACTTGGAGATTCATTCCTTTAGGCCTTGAAGCCATTTTCATTTTCATCGTCCTTCTGTTAAATTAAAACGCCTATAGGTAAAGTAACTGTACCCTGATAATACATGAGTATTACATTATTGGCTTACTCTGAAAGTTAAACACTGAGAATTTTATGCAGAATGAGTACTTATTCATTTCTTGAGCTAAAACTATCTCCATACTTTGGATACCGAGGAAAGATTTCGAAGGCAAACTCAGCTTATTTCAGGTCTATAGAACAGTCGCACCACTTTCGTTCTCACCTTGGAATAGAAGCCTTGGAATAGAAGCCTTCTCATCTCGATGCACCGGAAGCGCCCTTCCACGGTGCCAACTGTAGCTGATAAATTGATCAGTCATTCTTTTGGACTGAATGACAAGCTTGCTGATACTACAGCAAAATAAACCTTGAAATTAAAGGGCACTTAATTATATGCAAGAACTCAAAGATGATTGCCAAGGTTGCATAAGATAGCTAGAGAAATATGAAATATATGTGATTCCAGCTAATGCGTACTTACATGGACAGCCGTGCTTCCGGTTTGTAACAATGAGAGAAGACATGGAGACTGCAGAAGGGTGAAAGAGAAGCAATGGCAAGTGTGGAAGTCAAGGGAACTAATGGCCAGGTGGCCCACTGCATTTGGAGAGAGCACTGATGATGAGCTCTACCAACCTCAGTTCTACGTAGAAAATCATTCTGTAGGAGGATTGCTTAGTTATAGCGTAATTGTCCATTCTAGCCTGCCTGGAATAGGTCCAGTGTATGCCTGTAGAACTGGTTTAATTATCAGTGCCTTATTTCACTGGCAAAGGTGTTCTAACTCGATGGATAAATGATTGTATGGTCACTACTTAATTTTGAGTGGAACAGAAGAGAAAATATGAAGCCTCTTTCGGAACTGATCACTCACAGATAACCTCTCTCACAACCTCTTATTTTGAAACAAGTGAAATAATAGAAACACACCTGACAGGGACAAGTCTAGTTTCCCACCTAGTAAAGAAGTGACATCAAACCCTACAGCAGCTGCAACCTTTCCCCCACTGCCTTTATGTTTTATGAAGCCACCTATGTTCACTGCGGAACTGATAACAACTAGGCAAAGATGAACATGTCGGATGACAAATGTGGAAATAAACAATGCTGGACTCCTGAGTTTATATCCAACGGTGGATCAGCCAGGAGCAGGAGGGGGACAAGTGAAGTCCAGAGAAATGTTAATATTCCCTGCTGCGTCTGGCCCAACTCCTGTCCCTCCCCTGGCATCCCCCCACCCACATTTCTAGCTGGCAAGCTTATGAGAATAAATTTATCACCCTTTGGTAGTCATTGACACTGACTGCTGTGGACGGTGATTTTTTACACTCTTTATGAATGGATCTGGAAAGCAGTTTCAGAATGTTTCAAAGCTATTTTTAAGGGTAGTATTTATTATACCACGGACATATCCTTGCAAACATATAGAACATGAAAGCCTGACGCTCAGCAATCACACAGAAGTGCTTTCAGGGTGTTTCTGGTTTTAAAAATCCTACTTACTAACTTCATACTCACTCTCTTTCTTTTAAAGATATTTTATTTATTTGTTTATTTTTAGACAGAAGGTAAGGGAGGTAGAAAGAGAGGGAGAGAAACATCAATGTGTGGTTGCCTCTCATGTGGCCCCCACAAGGGACCTGGCCTGCAACCCAGGCATGTGCCCTGACTGGGAATCGAACCGACGACCCTTTGGTTTGCAGCCCGCGCTCAATCCACTGAGCTACACCAGCCAGGGCCATTCTCACTCTCTTATGTGACACTAGTATTCTTTTGCCATTGCCTCTTGGAATATGTTAGCGTAAAGCTCCCTGCTCTTGGTGAAGGCAATTAAGAAATTTTCGGATACTGTGCTCACCTGATCAGACCAAACTTGTAGCATTTTTGGCATTGCTCCAATGCTTTCTTTATCTGTGGTTTCTTTTTCGCCTCTACCATGAAAACACTCTTGAGGAAAAGTTTGTGGATCAAACAGGAGCATTCTGCAGGATACAGTACAAGTGGTCAGTAGAAATATGACAGGTATCAAGAGGACACAGGAAATATGGGGTGAAGTGAAAAGGAAGGAGTGCAGTCCTAGGACCCCCCAATTCCATGATGTAGGCATGAAGAAAAGCTAGTATTCCAGATACTCCAGCAAGTAAGAGGGGAGCAGAACTCTCAGCAAAAATGAAGTGGTAGCAGGGACCTCTGATGACTGACACAGCATAGAACCCTGGATCTTAGTCCCAGCTTCTCTCCCTAATAGCCGTGTAACCTTAAGCAAGATTCTCAGTGTCTCTCTGCTTCAGTTTTTTCATCTTAAACGGGACATGATTATAGTATCTGTCCAATAAGGATGACGTAACTCCGTCTGTAACCAGAGCTCAGAAAAGTCACAGGCACATCATGAGCACTCAGTAAATATTAGCTCTCTAAAAACACCCTGGCTGGTGGCTTTGGGCCTGATCCTCTCCCTACAGCCACGTGCAGTGTGACTGAATGCTGCCGAGCCTGGAGAGACTTCGCTAACAGGACCGGGGACAACGTGGTTGAGTAATACCTGTGGTGTTTCTCTGCAGTACCTGTGGTGTTACCTGTGGTGTTTCTGTGCAGTTTCTCTGCAGGTAGATTCTCGGCTGGCTGGCTTGAACTCACAGCTCCCCTCTGGGCCAAGGAAGGCAGAATGCTTCATGCTTACCAAACAAAATGGGGCAATTATGACCCAAAGTCTAGGCATCCACTGGGGAACATCAATTGGCACTAAATTATCCCTTTGATGGTAAGTGCTGAAAAAACAGAAAGTATCTCATCTCTTCTTGTTCACCATAACTGTGTCCTCAGAGGTGGCATTTAGCACTGCGGAGAGCGTGTTACCCCTTTCTAGACAAGGGTAAACCATGCCCTATAACTGGGGTGTCTAAAAGTCCTGTCTGATTACCTTCTTAAATTTAGAGCATCTTGAACATCAACTATGCAAGTATCCCAGACTCTCCTAGTTCCTCGTCTTAACACCCAGTAAACTAGCTTTTCTTCAGTGTGTCTAGGATTGGGCTGGGAATAATGGCCTTATTTAGACCTCGTCTTACCTTCAATTGCAAAACAAATTGAGAAATAAAACATTTGAATACTAAACTGCCTGTTACAATCTAGAGAAAAAAGCCTTTCAACCCATTCTTCATATATGTTCTGAGAGCACAACCCTTCCTTTGTCACTTGTCTTAATTCTCTGTCCTGGTAACACACTCCTGGTGCTGTGCAGGGGCCCCATTTATGGTGCTGGAGGCTGCTAATGAGCTTGGCAGATTAATCACTCTCTAGTTCATTTCTGCCTCAAAAAAAGAAAAGACCCTGTTTTCTACATGCTTCTGTGGTTTGTCCTGCCCTTAAATACCATTTTTGTACCTGAATTCTTGCTTAAGTACTATTTTTATTACCTTGATTTAGTGGTAAGTTTTTTGACCTTTTTTTTTAAAAAAAAATATTGAGGTCATCTATGTAAGGTGCCCATCACAGTGTCCAGGGTATACAAAGTGATCAAAGACAGTTGATTCGAACTAATAGTACATGTTTGTTCTTCTGCACATGATGTGCAGTTCCACATCGTTCTTTTCAATCACGTAACACATGTGAGTCCGCCTTCCTTCTCAGCGTTAGTTCTCACATTCCGGAAGATGAAAGCTAAGGTGGAGGAGAGGCCGCTCTCTCTCCTGGGACAAGAACACAGGCTCAAGTAATACATTCTGTGGAGCAAGGGTAAAAACAATAAATGTCTGAATGTACTCCCCATTAAGCAGGTAAAATTATTTTCCTATTTTCATAGCTTTGTATTTCACATGCAGAATAAATTCTATGCTCTTTTCAGTAGATGCTGCTTCTTGCACTCAGCAACGGTTGGTTATCTAGGACTGTTTTTCGCTCCCCGTGCGGTATTCCTGATACACACCCCAACCTGCTAATTCCTTTCATAGAAGCAACATGGAATGGTATTTTAAAATCTTGAAAACCTCGGGTTTATACATGATATTGTTATTTGCTTAGTCTTTAGAAATGTTCTTTATGTGCGAAATAACTTTTAGTTATTTCTCTGAACTTAATTTTATAAAATTATGGCATGGTCAAGTTGGCTTTTCGTTGTTGTTTCTCAAATGTGGGCTTTCTTGTCACTTGCAGATCATTTTTTTACTCCTTAGAAGATTGATTGCATTGTGTTGGTCATCTTAGAGGACTCCTTTCAGTGAACTATAAAAATAGTAAACATGGTTCTGTGTACTCTTGTCGGTGGGCGATTTGTTGGTAAGACTGAGATCAAAGTGGGAAAAATGACATTGGTTCCCTTGAGATTTCCAGTGCTCAGGCCTGACTGCCCTCTGGCTTTCATCAGAGTGCTTTTGGACAGGGAAGCTGAGGTCCACCTTCCCCTCTCCGTCACGGACTTCACCAGTGCGGAGTCCCTCCATGCCTCCGCCTGGCTGCCTTGGGTGGTGCATTGACCACTGAAACTTGTACTAAATGGAACAATCTCTTAACTTTACCAGAAAGTGAAATTAATTCAGATTTAAAGAAATACTAATCTGAATGAGTGATGATGAAGGTAAATTATATTTACTCTTCACTTTAGGACTTGCTCTCCATTCAAGATTACAGATGAACGGTGGCAACCAAAAAAAGAAAATCAGAAGATTTTGTTATTTTCTTCTACCTAAAGGACTGGTTTATCTTGATTTGTCATGGGTGGTAGTAAAACCCAATGCCCAGGAAGGTAAAACACTGGTAGATAGTCCTCAGGAATGGCTCAGAAAATTTATCCCATCCAGCCCTCATGTCTTATTTAGAAACACAGCCAGTGTCCAAAATACGTGCTTTTTTTTTTTTTTAAATTTATTTATTTTAGAGAGAGGAAGGGAGGGAGACAGAGAAGGAGAGAAACAGCAATGTATGGTTGCCTCTCACATGGCCCTCACTGGGGACCTGGCCTGCAACCAGGCATGTGCCCTGACAGGGAATCGAACCGGGACCCTCTGGTTCCCAGCCCGCACTCAGTCCACTGAGCTACACCAGCCAGGGCCCAAAATACATGCTTTTGTCAGCCTTACACAGTATCTGAGACTCTTTGGGTTTCTCATATTTTATTCAAATACCATCTTTTACTGTTCACCCTGGATGGAAAATTAACCACTTCACTGAACTTCTATCTAGGTCTGAAGAAGAGAATAAAGGCCAATTATAAAAAGTTTTATAACTTGAATCTTTGGATATTGCAGACCCCTATCTTGGGCAAGGTGGTCGCAGCAGGTTGTTTAACTCTTAATCTTTTTTTTTTTTTAAAGATTTTATTTATTTATTTTTAGAGAGGGGGAAGGGAGGGAGAAAGAGAGGGAGAGAAACAGCAATGTATGGTTGCCTCTCACATGGCCCTCACTGGGGACCTGGCCCGCAACCCAGGCATGTGCCCTGACTGGGAATCGAACCAGGACCCTTTGGTTCCCAGCCCGCGCTCAATCCACTGAGCTACACCAGCCAGGGTAACTCTTAATCTTTTGCTGCTGTTGTTGTCATTGTGTTCTGTTTATGTGAAGTAAGCAGTGTGGGGTCCGAGAGAAACTGAGATAGAGGAGAAGTAAGGATTACTTGTGATTTGAGCTTCATAACTGCATACACTAAAAATGACGCATCCAAGAAAGCAAATGAGAATGAGAAGGCAGGAGACATAAACATATCTATACATCCTTTTTCTGTAATTTTTCCTTATCCAAGATATGGGCTTTATAGAGAAGAACTTATAAATCATCTTACAGGCTATTGCATTCAATGCAATGTCTGTATGGGTGACCGGTTGGCATGGCAATGACAGATGGACTCACACAACTGGGTCTGGTGGTTCACATGTAGTTCACTTTGGCAGTGACTAAAAGTCTTTATGATCCAGCAATTGTTCAGCGACCTGGATGAAATGAATTGGTCTCTTTCCCAGTGAATCGCTGTCCATGTCACAAGACCAGAATGTAACCGGTACTAATTGTCTCCCTGGTTGATAGTTTCCGCAACAGAGTTAAAGAGGTCATAAGGGAGGGTGACAAAACGCTCTGTCTTTTCACACCATCACTCATTTATTGAGCTCATTGCACCAGGTCATCCCATCTGCTAGACAGAGAGGAGGAAACCACTCATTGTTGCAACTTTAGTTAAAGTGAGCCTATCTTAAATGACATGTCTTCAATTCTCTTGATTATTTCTGTGACAAAATCTTTAGACATGCCAAATCTAGTCCAATATCTTCACCCCTGGGGGAGAGGGGACAAAAGCAAAAGTAGTGTTAGAAAATAAAAATAGTCTTTAAAATGATGAATGTTTCTGCTCACTTAGAGCAAAGTCCAAATTTAGAAGATTCATGGAATTAACTTCATAGTTTCTTTATTATGATTATATCCTGCTGTGTTAAAGTTGCTATAGAATTTATTCCATCAGCATTTGTCCTTCAGGACCCATTAGAATATTTTTTAAACTTTTGTTCTACATAAGATGAAGTCCAGAAGAATTTTCCCTGAGTGGGAAGAATTAATAATGTGAAGATGTCATTTTCCACATAAGGATTATAAAAAATATATAAGTCAATCCCAATCAGTGACAAAGTTGGTATTAGAGTCTTCAAGGAAAAATTCCAAGAGAGTTAATAATAATGATGTACAGACAATAATATTTAAAGAGACATAAGAGTTACTGCAATAAAATAGTATGAGACCAGAAGTTAAATAGACAAGCAGATCAATAGAACCCACTGGGACCATAGCTACATATACACATTCCCACATATGGGAAGGTAGTATTTGTTAAGCATGGTATTTCAAATCTATGAGTTGTTTGGACAACTGAGCATTCAAAAGAAAAACAAACTTGGATTACCTTTCATACCACACACAAAAGATAAGCTATAGATGGATCAAAAGTCTAAATATAAAAATTATAAAATTATTTGAAGAAAATACTTTAAAGTTTGGAGTGGCATTCTTAAGCAAGGTACAGAAACGAGAGTCCGGAAAGAAAGCACCCTGGGCAGACTTGAGTACATCAAGATTCGACATTCTGTAAAGGACAGGCAATCCAAAGTAAAAATACAAACAGCTAAGGCAAAAATTGTTCTAACATATGTAACAGGCATCTGTAACTCATATTCCTAATATTTAAGGAGTTCTTCCAATACAGTGAGAAAAATATTAACCACTTAATAGAAAAATGGGCAAAGAATATGAACAGTTAATTCAGAGATGAGGAGCAGGAAAGGACTGATAAATAAACTGTTGTTCATTAAGTACTAATTAAAGGAATGTAAATTATAACAAGATACCCTTTTTTGGCTATTAGATTGGGTCAATAGAAAGAAAATCGAAAATATTCTGTACCGGCTGTGCTGGCCTGTGCTGTGGCACAAAATTGACCTCTCCATTCTCTCCCGCGTTGAAGTGAACTAGTAAAACCTTTGGGGATTATTTTGTTAAGAACTGTAAACATTTAAGTGCATGGTTCCTAACTTAGAAATATCATTCTGAAGAATCTTACCTATAGTTATGGGTTCAAAGGCATAATGGACAAACATAAATGTCCGTTAATAAGAAAATGGTAAAATAAGTTATATCATATCTGTACAATGGATCCTGTATAACCATGAAAAAGAACAAGGAACACTCACTAAGGTGAAAAAATATTTTTGCTATATTGTTTAGTGATAAAAAGCATAATTTAACGATAGTTTTATAATATATGTGTGCTTGTGTGTATTTCTGTATATATTTATTTTGGTATATATATTCTTTATATATATTTCTGTATATATATATGTATTCTGTACATATATATTTTTCCTCACCTGAGGACATTATTTCATTGCCTTTATCAAGATAGGAAGGGAGAGAGAGAGAAAGCAAGAGAGAAAGAGAGATAGAGAGATTGAGAGAGAGAGAGAAACATCAATTGGTTGACTCCCATATGTGCCCTGCCTAGGGATTGAACCTGCAATTTAGGTACGTGCCCTGACTAAGATGGAACCTGCAACCTTTTGATATATGAGATGGCGATTCAACTGAGCCACTAGGCAGGGAAATTTCTGTATATCTTAGGAAAATATTGAGAAGTACGTGCTGAAAGTAGCTAAAAGTTTAAAGTAGTTGAAAAAGTGAGTGGGACTGGAGAAGCCAAGGTAGGACTTTTATTCCCCTAAATGACTTTGTTTAAATGGATGCTAATGTGGATGATTGGACTTGAAATTTCATGCCTTTCATTGAGATTGGATTTTTCCTGCATAGCCACACCATGCATACACTTGTCAACACCCTGCCCTTCCTTTTTAAAATAAGAAGGCTGAAGCTGGGATGGTCATTAAACTGCTCACCAAAGGAACAATTTCGACCTGGCTAAGAAGGAAACACACGTGTACAGAATGCCACCATGGGACTGAGAGGTGCCACATTCTGGGGTATAGGTGAAAGCAAAGTGACCCTTCGATGTCTGTTGGGAGAAAATTTGCCTTCCTGTCACTGATGCTTAATTTCAGAGTCGTTTGCCTTTGGTTTCCCTTTTTTTTTGTTAATAACATCCTCAATAAAATAACCCTCAATAAGTAACTTTGTGAAATGATTGTTAACAATCTTTGGGTTTCTAATTCAATGTTTTAATAACGTGGATATTTAAACAACGGGAAGCATCATTTGTCTTTGATGATGTTTTTGGTTGGTTTTGCACTTTTTCTGTATATAGCTTAGCAGTCCATGTTGTCAAACTGGCATTTGAATCAGGGAGGGACTCTGTGAGCCCCTCCAAGAAAGAAGTGTGGCAGTTCCGGCCAAGATGGAGGCGTAGGTGGACACACTGTACCTCCTCGCACAACCAAAAGAGGAATAACAACAATTTAAAAAGCAAAATAAACAACCAGAATGGACAGAGAATCGAACTGAGTGGAAGTCCAACAGCCAAGAAGTTAGAGAGGACACGTTCATCCGGCAGTTTTCCCGGAGAGACTCACGGTGGGTGTGCCTGACCAAAAAGCATCCCCAAAAGCGGCTGGTGCACTTGGAGAAGCCAGCGGGAAACAGCGGGGCTGAGACTGCTGGACTGGGCAGTCCCTCACTTGCACATGCAGATAAACTGGGACAAGGAGCTGGGGAGCAGAGCAGTAACACCTGTGGGGATTGAGGCGCAGCAGGAGCAACTCCCAGCCACACAGGAGAGAGCATTGGGAGAAAAGTGACTGGGACCCGGGAAGAGCAGAGCAAGCGCCATTGTTCCCTCCCAGGCCATGCCCTCTCAGAAGCATCAAAACACAGCGTGGGTGGAGGTTGCCCTACCCTGGTGAACACCTAAGGCTCTGTCCCTTAAAGTAACAAGTGCACCAAGGCGGGAAAAATGGCCCAAATGAAAGAACAGAACAAAGCTCCAGAAAAATTACAACTAAGGGACAAAGAGATAGCCAACCTATCAGATGCACAGGTCAAAACACTGGTAATCAGGATGCTCACAAAGTTGGAAGAAAGTTGGTTGCAAATAGATGAACAAATGAAGGATATGCTAAAGAAAATGAGGGGAAATGTGCAGGAGACCGATAGGGAAGAAAAGGAAACTGGGACTCAAATCAGCAGCATGGACCAGAAGGAAGAAACAAGAATTCAAAAAAATGAGGAGAGGCTTAGGAACCTCTGGGACATCTGTAAACATCCCAACATCCGGGTCATAGGGATGCCAGAAGGACAAGAGGAAGACCAAGGGATTGAACATTTATTTGAACAAATAATGAGAGAGAACTTCCCCAATCTGGCAAAGGAAATAGACTTCCAGGAAGTCCAGGAAGCTCAGAGAGTCCCAAAGATGTGGGACCCAAGAGGTACACACCAAGGCACATCATAATTACATTACCCAAGATTAAAAATAAAAAGAGAATCTTAGAAGCAGCAAGAGAAAAGGAGACAGTTACCTACAAAGGGATTCCCATAAGACTGTTAGCTGATTTCTCAAAAGAGACCTTGCAGGCAAGAAGGGGCTGGAAAGAAGTATACCAAGTCATGAGAGGCAAGGACCTACATCCAAGAATACTCTATCCAGCAAAACTTTCATTTAGAATGGAAGGGCAGATAAAGTGCTTCTCAGATAAGGTCAAGTTCGAGGAGTTCATCATCACCAAGCCTTTATTATATGAAATGTTAAAGGGATTTATATAAGGCATGGAGGGGTATCAACAGGGGAGTGGGAGGGGGAGAGAGGAGGAAAAGGTGCAGAGAATAAGTAGCATAAATGGTAGGTAGAAAACAGACAGGGGGAGGTTAAGAATAGTATAGGAAATGTAGAAGCCAAAGAACTTATGTGTATGACCCATGGACAAAAACTAAAGGGTGGGGAATGGGGGCAATGTGGGGCAGAGGGGAAGAAAGGGGGGAAAATGGGACAACTGTAATAGCATAATCAATAAAATATATTTAAACAAATAAAAAAAGAAAAAAAGAAAGAAGTATGGCAGAATTTCCAATCACTAAAATGTAAAACTTGTTTCCCCATTTTAGTTTTTAGAACAGAGCATGGAAATGTACTTTCTGATTTCTTGAAGTAAGGAATTAGTTTCTAAGGTACCGAATTGCTATTAAAATCACTTTCTCATTCATATCCTTTTTTCCATCTTCAACATTTTCAGTTATTAATTTTTGCAATAGGTTTGTTCTTTGTTTTCATGCAGCATACATTAAACTACATATTTATATGTTGATATTTAAATTTGTTTTATCATGATCAGTATTTTAGTTTATAATTATGATGTCAAAGTAATATCTCCCATATAGGAGACATTTTATTACCAGATTTTTTGTGAACTATTGTGTTTGTATCACAGCTTTCTGTTGTCATTTCTTCTAAGAAATATTTTTATTTTTATATAGGAAAATGATAGGTAAAATCTTAATTGAAGGGATCAGTGATGGCAAATGTATGACGTTTGCTCAATACTAAGCTAGTAATAATAATACCTAGAAAGAAGGAATTATGAAGATCAATTTCCCTGAAAAGCTGCTTTTGACTTGGTAATCTGTAACTCAAGAGTCTTTAATATTTTCGTTCTGTAGCACCTCTTGGCTTTCATGAAGTAAAATAAAATGTTGACCTCTGACCTTTACAGTCGGTTACCACTTAGTCACCCCGGAAAGGGTGGGGACTGATGGAGAGTGGTGCACACCTGGTGGTGGCACCAGTCCTGAGAGAGCTCACCTGTCTGTTCAAGGGGAAGTGGCACGGGAAAATGACCTTCAGGTTAGGAATATTTTTATCTTTCTTCTAAAAAGAGAGAGAGGAAACAAAAACAGATGAAAAAGCTAAAGTTACATTTAAAACCAAGGCAGATTTCAAAAAACACTGACCGATTAGTGGATATTTGCACAACAGTTTCATCCGTGGGAGGAAAAATTAACCATTTTAAAAGGACTTCGGGGATAAATTCATGAGATTTAGTGGTGGTAATTCAGATTCTAGGCAGGAAGGTCCTTGATGTCTGCTTTGGAAGTAGGACAGCTTTCCTGGCTAGAAATCAAGAAGGGGGGAAAAGACACAAAATTGTTGGAATGACATTAAAGTGATGTTGCTGAGAGGACCCGAAGTAAAAATAACGTGTGCATGTTATATGCAGACATTATTGTAAGTGAAAAGCAATGTGACGTAGTAAAGCTTGCGGAAGCATTTCGATCTGGGCCGAGAGGATGTATGTGCAGAGCAGCCTGTTGACAAATAGAGTCTTAACTAGATCACTCATTATGTAGGGACTGAGGGTGACAGCCACCAAGGCAAAGGGCGTCCCAGCGCCCGCTTACAGGGACAGCAGTAAGCTGGCTCGGATGACTCAGGTGTTCGGAGAAGGAACGCAGCCACGACCAGGAAGCTGCGGGACACCGGGCGCGGTTAGGCAAGGAACAAAGGCACACGCTGTCTGCAGTGCCGTGCGTGCTCAGCATTAGGCTTCTCCTGTCTGGTCTGCATGGCTATTGGACAGGAAATGACCTGTCAGTTTAACTTAGAACTTGTATTTTCAGTGGAGCTGACACTGGGTAGAAAAAATCAATATAAGGCTTACAAGATAAAGTAATGTTATCTTATTGACAGCTATCAATAATGGATAATGAGGCCTCAGCTTGAACTTCCTTGAACAAACAACGACCTGAGGCTGTTAATAGGTTATAAATGAAATTCTAATGATGTGGAATTGTTAGCTTGAATTCCAGGCTTAGACATTAATGTAATTAATATGTGGAAAAGTGGCAATTTGAGTGTGAGAATTCATGTGTGTTTTATTAATTTTTTAATGAATAGTTGGACTTTTAGAGAAACAGACTTTCCCCCCTTGCAAATAGAACCATTGCACATGTATGTATGACATGCAGAACACATGTGCATAGGACACGGCCTGTTTTTCAGTTCATAGCATGTCATTGTAAGTTTCTTGAGAAAAAAGGAAATATAAATTGCTCAGGTAATGTAACAAAATTCAGTTAGAAATAATAGAGTTTAAGATACTCGAATTAGTCTGTTTAAAATAAAAATAAATTTTTGTGTTTGGTGAAAGTCAGGTTGTTACAGGACAGACAGGGGGCTGGATGATATGAAAGACCCCCCCTCTTTTCCCCAGGGCTTCCTCCCCCTTACCAGGTTCGCTTTGCCTGCCGCCAGAGGAAAGATGTAAAAGGAAAGGAATTATTATTTATTTGGAAGTTGTACAGACTAAAGTTCTTTAGAATATGCATAAACACACACAGTCCTTCCCTCTCCCTCTGCCCCGTCTGGGGCACCGTATCTCCCAGCACATCCACATGGCAAAAGGGAGCACTTCCAAAGCCACAGAGGTCCTGACTCTCACCTAAGCCGCGTGTTCCCCACTCACCAAAACCACGTGGTCCCAACAGGACGCCCAAGCTGTGTGGTCCCCAAAAGAGATGCTAAATGACTGCCCCACCTGGGTTTAAATACCAGTGCCAATCTTTCTCTGCAGCCTCATTTCCGGCTCCTCCCGCAGTTGGCCACATCTGCCAGCACTCAGGGCAGGTGTGGCCCTTTGGTGTGGAGCCAATTATCTCCAAGCTCTTCTGGACCCCATTACAAATCCCTCTTTGGTGGCCCCCCTCTTGGCTGCACCCTGTTACAAGGTCACTGTTATAAGTAGTTATTTTTTTCTTGATGTGGTTTAAAATAGAAAAGTACTCAGAGGGCTTTTTATTAGCTTAGCTTTTCCAGAAAATTAGAATCCTTAGAAAGAGAAAGGTAGAGATAGATTTTTTAAAAATTCTCTTCTCTGTGCATTTGTTTATATTAGCCAAACCGTGTAACCAGCACAGATGTGCTCTAATAGATGACTGGATAAACAAACCACAGTCTATCCATGCAATAAAATATTATTCAGGGGTAAAAGAAATGACCTATTAAGCCATGAAAAGACCTGGAATTTAAAATACTTAAATGCATGTTGCTAAGTGAAAGAAGCCTGTCTGAAAAGGCTAAACGCTATGATTCCAACGATTTGACATTCCGGGAGAGGCATAACTATAGAGAGAAAAAGATCAGTGGTCCCCAGGGATGAGGGTGAGTTAGGAGGGATGAATGGATGGGGCAGAGGAGATTTTGAAGGCAGTGAAACGACTATGTATAATGCTGTAAGGGTGGATATATGACATCATGCATTTGGCAAAACCCAGAGAATGTACAACACAAAGAGAGAACCCTAGTGTAAACTATGGACTTTGGGTGGTAATGATGTGCTGATGTAGGTTCAAGGATTTTAAGGAATGTACCACACTCATGTGAGATGTTAGTAATAGGGGAAACTGTGTGTGTGTGCATGTGTGTGTGAGAGAGAGGGGGTGTGGTGGAGAGGTAGGTATACGGAAACTCTCTGTTTTTCTGTTCGACTTTTCTGTAAACCTAAAACTTCTCTAAGAAACAAAGTCTATTAATATTAAAAACTCTCTCTTCAAAATTAGAGTCTGAAGTGAAAACTTTCAACTCACAAGAATAAGGCTACTCTGGGTGATCACTTCCCATAAGCCATCGGGGTCTACCTTAAAAAGGTAGGTGGCTTTCTACTTGTGTGTCTACATTGACATTCCTTTTGGCTCAAAGCATTAATCCTGATGCAACAGGATGAATTAGTGATGGCACAGACTTGGCCTTGGCCCCCAGGGAAGATGTTTATAGAAAGTCTGTCATTTGCGTTAACCCTGGCTAGTGAGTTGAGGCTGACCTGAACGCGTTCCAGGGCTGAGGTGGTGTCATTGATCACTTAACTCAAGGACAAATTTTGTACAAAATTCTGTAATTGAATGGCTCCCATAATAGGGATAACTACCCACAGGGTACACATAAATGACAAGTCAGTTATTCCTTCAGAAAGCTCCCCTAATTAACCTAGGTTCTTTTCAGTTTGGAAAGATCTTCACAGTCATTTTTTTGGCTACAGAACCTACTGGTGGTATTCTCCTAACATTCGCAGGTGTCTGATGCTCGCCCCGAAGGTGCAGTTCAGGGTATTTTAGGGAGGGGGCAGATGAGAGTCTGGCTTCCCCACAAGCAGCACTGTTCTGGGGGCACACATAGTGCCTTTGGAAAGAGAGTGCCATTTCCACTCATTGGTCCCCTCTCCAGTGAGACTTATATCATCATGGAGAGTGAGTTGACAGGACCTCCAGAGTGGCCTTCTGGCTGGCTGCTAAGCCTTAGGGTTCCCAGGTCAGTTTGAATAACTTGAGTCTAGTCCTCGATTTCAGCAGGAATGACTGAAGATAGTCAGTTAATCTTTTCTGTGTGTCTACATCACTAGCTAGATGGGTTTTTCTGCCCCATGGAATGACTTCGACCTAAAAAGGGGAGAGAGGAAGTCATTTAGAGATTTTAGCAGGTATTTTGCTGGGGAGGTTCAGAAGCTGGGGCCATACTGCTGTTACTGATGAACTTCTCAGTGGAGGAAATGGTGAGAAAGTTATAGTCAGAGCCATGTAGCTGGGGATGGAAGACCCCATGAGGCAGTTAAATTTAAGGTGCTTGCAGTAGTTAGGGAGAACTGCACCTCAACATTTCCTTAATGACGAAGGTCCCACGTGTGGTGTCCCCTCCTTCCTCTGAACCATTCAGGTCCTAAGACGCTTGCTTTCCAGTTGTCACTCTCCTTCCATGGTCACAAAGTGACGTCTTCAGGAAGCGGCTATAACTTTCTTTTTAACCCTCAGACTGCCCATGCAGAAATGTGAGGTGCAACAAGGACATCTTTATAAAACGTACAGAATCCCAAAATGTCCGAGCCTCGTCCCACCGAGGCATTGGAGGGGCACTCATGGTCTAAGGTCGTTCAACCACCGTGGTCATTGTTCTTATGATCGGAGGCCATGTCTCTCTAACGAAAGAACCCAGGCAGCTGAACTGGAATCAAGTTGAACCCCTAAGCATCCCTTGTGCCCGTGCCATAACCCGGAGAGTGTAGAACCAGATCGGCCTGGGGGTACTGTCAGGGGAAAGGAGGATGTGTCCTGCCCAGGAACGGTCAGGGAGGAGTTTTGAATTTTCAAAATAGGTCTACAGAAATCCCACTACCCCTTTGTCTTGATATTTTTTCATCAGTCATATTGAATAGTTACTATATCTCTCCAGGGTTTTTCCTTACAAAACAGTGAGTTCTTTAAAGCAAGGAATTTTGATCATTACCTTTGTATTCTTAGGACCTAGCGGGGTACCTGGCACTGTAGAAGGATCTCAGAAAATGTTTCCTAGCTAGAGCTCAGTGATGAAAGATGGGGCTAAGACAGTGCTATTCAAATGAACTGTGAATGGTGTAAAATACACAGAACCCGATTAACAGGGAATGATAATTGATTAGTGATTTGAAGAGGTTTGAAGATAAATATTACATATTTCTTTAAAAATTTATAATTGCATATCTTTTCAGAAAAGTTCAGTAAAAGTCTAGGAGATTAATGTATGTTTCTCATGGCTTTTCCCCCCATTGCGTCAAACTAGTTAGCAATAATAGCTATCTATAGAAGTATTCGATTCAATTATATTAATTTTTTGGTCTTAATGATGCTTATCAAATTAGTTCATTAAAGTAAAAACACAGACTAAATTTCAAAGTGCTTGCCTGAGATGAATGACAACTTTAGGAAACTAAAGAAAAAGAGTCAACTACTTAAAAAAATTAGCAGAGGTTTCCTCAGACTTTGTTCAAACGTCTTGTGGTGAGTGTGGGCAGCAGCCAGAAAGGGCTCTGGTGCTCTGGTTTAAGTGCTGACAGGCTTATATTTGGAGCAGTTCAGCCAACCAGGGTAATAAAGGCAGCATGCGAAGAGGAATGGCTGCGGATAGCAGTGACTGGACTATGAATGGCATGGGTAATGAGCTTGTCTCTGAATCCTTGGTGATGCAATGGCATGCTTTACTTGCTAACTTTCAAGTCTGAGCTACTGCTTCACTGTTGGCCCGCCAGGCTCACCTTCCCTTGTTTTCCTTCTCTTTTCTTCTGAATGCACTCGGCAGGAAGTGAAAGTTATGACTCGCCCTGACAGACATTCCAGAGCCTTCGGATTTTATGGACATAGGGAAGTATTCAGAAGCTTCCTCCTTGGTGATCACATCCTTTGTTCTTTTGTGAACATCCAAGTGAACTTTGCTCCAGACAAATTAGCCTAGGGCAAGGAGTTAAAAAAGAGATTCCAAGAAAGACACGTCGTTGTGCAAGAAAAGGGAGTACTCATTTAATTCCATTTAGTTTTCTATTTTTAACCAAACATTTATCATTTCCATCTTTATTTCCTTCTAAGAATGTTAGTAACTTATGGCTTTATTTGTTGTGAGTATAAAATTTCTCCTTTCCTGTAAAGTCTTTAAGTATTAGCCAACTTTAGAAGCAATAAATTCTTACATTTAATGGGGGAACAACCAGATCAACGTGTCTGCTTGAAGTTTTTACCATCTGAAATTTGAGGCAACACTATAGAAGTTACAGATCTATTGAACTATGCTCAGTTTCACCCTGTGAAAATCTTAATTTTATTAAATGAAATTTTACCCTTCCATGTCTGATACAATAGAATATAAATGTAAGTTTTTCTGGGACGTATTCTCTGACTTCCGGTACATTATAATACTAACATGTCATATATGCTGTGCTTGGCTGTGTATCTTGTTGTGTGTGTGTCTGGCTTTGAGTGGCTTTAGGAGGAAAGAAGACACTTATAACTGTACTCGGTTTTCTATTATCTGGTATTTGACCCAGAGAAAACACATTTTCTATTGCTTGTTGAATTCAATAGAAATACATTTTAGTCTCATTTAACACTTAGTAGGGTGGCTTAATTTTCATAGGAATATGGAAAATAAATTGATACAATAATCTCATTCATGAACAATAACTTCTTTTCTTAAATAAAAATTGTTTAGATGTTCTCTGTCTTGTTTTATAATATTATAATTGTGTTCCAAGTTACCACTTTAGGTAGTTCAATTCTTACTGTATTCCATAGTAGACTTATCTTCTAAGAACACTTTTATTACATCTTTTTTTTTCTGCTCAAAATCCTTGAAACCTTTCCTATTAGGAAGGAGTAAACCGGAACACTTTGCAGTGTGGTAGAGTTCTTCAGTGATGCTGATCTGCAGGAGATGCCCACCTGAAGTTGGTTCTCATCCTGAGCTGCCTTTCGTCACATTTCCCTAAATTCATGTATTGATGATGTGTATGAATACATAGAATGTGTGTTTGTCAGATTTGCAAATGATCCGAGACTGAGATGGATAGCAAGTATATTCAAAAACAGAATCAGAAAATATTTTGACAAGCTTCCTTTAACTGGATGAAATTTAATAAGAATAAAGGTAAAAACCTACCTTGAAAAAACCAAAAAACAGAGAAAACCTCTCTGCTGAGCAACTGCATGTAGAAATGCGGACGATTCTCAGAAAGAGTGATCCCTGAGAGGGCCGCCACACAGGCCGATGAAGTCGTAGGCATTATGAGAATGGTAGAAAGGAGGAATCGGTCAGGCCCCACCTGAAGTCTAGGATATAATTCTGGGTCTCACATTTCAGAGAGATGTGGACACACTGGAATGTAGTTAGAAGGTGTCAAAGGTCTTATGTCTATGTTGTGAAATGAATTTTTTACGGTAAGAGAAAACCCAGAGGAATACACTGGTGTTTTTTTGTTTGTTTGGTTTTTGTTTTTTTTAAATTGTGGAAGTACCAACATGAGGACAAGAGAGTTGAATGGAATGGATTGTTCTCAAAGGCGTGACTAGCATTGGTAACTGGACGTTACAGGATAAACAACTTTGGTTAACAGGAAGGCAAAAACTTCTTAACACTCCACTCCTAATTAGGCCATCAGATGCCTACCAAAACACTGAGTTCTCTAATTTTTTCCCCAGAGAGGGAAACATCCAATAAAATAAAGTCTTCATAAAAACAATGAGATTCCTCTACATACCTGTTAGAATGGCTAAAATCCAAAACACTGACAGAACCAAATGCAGCTGCCGATGTTTTACAACACGAATTTTGAGTGAAATTCACTCAACTTTGGTGGGAATGCAAAAGTGGTTCAGCCACTCTGGCATACGCTTACCATTCCACCAGCAATCACACTCCTTGGCATTCACTTGAATGAGCTGAAGATGTATGTCCACCCAAAAATCTTCAATTAAATGTTAATAAAGCTCTATTTATAATTGCCCAAACTCAGAGGCAGCCAAGATATTTTTCAAAAGGTGAGTGGATAAACAAATTGTGGTGCCTCTAAACAAAGAATATTATCCAGTGGTAAAAAGAAATGTTATCAAACCATGAAAAGACATGGAGGAACCTTAAATGCATACTGATAAGTAAAATAAACCAATCTGAAGGGGCTATATGACACTCTGGACAAGACAAAGCTGCTGGCATACTTAAAACCTGTAGTAGGTAGGGGGTTATGGGAAGGAAGGAGGGATGACTATGTAGAGCACAGGGGATTTTCAGAGAAGAGGCACTTATTCGGCATAATATTATAATGATGGATACATGCCATGATATATTTGTCAAAAACCGTAGACTGTACAACACCAAGAGTGAACCCTAATGTAACCGATGGACTTTGGGTGGTAATGAGGGGTCAGTGTCAGCTCATGGATTGTGAGAAATTTACCGCATGCATGCAAGATGTTAATAATGGGGGAAGCTGTGTGTGGGAGTTAGGAGGTTGGTGAGGAAAGCATATGGAAACTCTTTGTCTTTTCTATAAATCTAAAACTGCTCTTGAAAAAAGGCCACATGAGCTGGTGATAGGGCAGAGGATGGAGGCTGGGAACTACTGGGCTGAGGCAGGAAGAAGGGTCAGTAGGATCGCAGCCAAGGAAGAGAGCTGACTTCAGCATCAGAGGAGCAGTTGCCTGGTACCAGGTCCAGGGGATTCTGGGAGCTCATAGACGGGAGCTACAGTTCTCTGGAGAAGTTGGATTGTAGGGCAGCGAGAGGCTAAAGCCTTCAAGATGGAAAAGGAAGCATAGAGAATTGGCTACAGAACTCTGGTGAAGACCAGCTGATGTAAAGGCACAGGGTCTTGAGTTTCCTGTCTCTGGAGAACTTCACAATAAACACATAATTATGTGTGTGTGTGTGTGTGTGTGTGTGTGTACACCCACATGTATGTGTACGTATACACATACATATATGCATATACTCATATAAATATATACAGGTATGTTTATAGGTAAACACACATACACACAAACAAAATAATTTTAGATATGGTTATGTGCTATTAAGAATATAAAATAGATCTACGTAATGGAAAATTGACCCTAGCAGAGTGACGGGAGGTTAGCTCTATCCAGGGCAGTCAGGCAAAGTCTCTAAGAGGGAGAGAGCCGAGCCGATACCTGACAGATACAAGGAAGCAGTCATCAGAAGAGTGAAGAAATAATATTGCAACAAAGGTACATATTTTTATATTTAATCATGAATATTCTTTTAGGTCCATTTATGCGTGCATGTGTGTATTAAGGGAACAGGGAAATCATTAAGAAGCAAAGAAAGAAAAGTGTAGAAACTAAAGCTCTTTCAAAGATTGAATCTAAGTATTTTGCAAAAGGTTTTTAGAAAGTCATGGACTCTAGTACTTACTGAGAATGAAATTAGATAATTTTTCTTATAAATGTTCTGAAGAATAGTTTCCTAAATAACCTGGAACAGTTTGATTACTTTGTCAAGTTAAAAAAGATAAGCAAGAGTGTGATAATAGTTTGGAATAAAAATTTCTTGTGTTCTAGAACTTTAAAAAAATTTGGAGGGTAAATTATTTAACACAGGCTTTGTACCTGTCTCAGTAAGACATTTATTTGTGAGCATGAGGACATTTGCTGGTGAGAGAGGTGACAGGGAAGGACAGAGGATGTGAAATGGGGCGCTGGGAAATGGCTAAGCTGTGCATACACAGGAGCTCATGTCTTCTACTTCTTATGGTCGCGAGGGAGACTCAACAGATAAAGTACGGTCTGTCATGCTGGCTTTGCCAATATACACGGAGAGCTAACAGAACAGCGAAGGGGAAGGAACAGAGTGAGAAGACAGGGAATTGAGGGAGAGAAAAGTCGGGGTAAGAGACTTAAGACTGGTAACGACCAAAGCTGTAGATATCTTAAGTAATGGTACTTTTAAGAAATTAGAAGTGCCGTGTTCTCTCCTCTTTCAACTCTGGGCCTCTTCTCAAGGCTCTTTTGTGTGAAAGGCAGGTATTCATCAGGTTTGTGTCAGGTATCACATATTTTTAAAGGGCTGTCTGTGGTTTTGATTGGCAGCCCTCAGAATGCGTACCCACTACAGCTCTGACCTCTGAGGAAAAGGCTGTGGTTGGGAACTGTTCAGACACCATGGGGCTTTCGTGTTGCTTTCACAATTTCACCATGGAAGCTTCGGTCATACAATTTTTCTCCACGTCATAGATCCACAAATTTAAATTCAAGGAAACCTATTCCAACTTAAATTCAAGGAAACCCATTCTAAATTAAGTCATAATAGGCATGGATACTAGCTACTTCAGCACAAAAGGATTTACTTTGTTCTATTTTTAGGGCTTGGTATACCACGCTGATACAAAAATACTAAATTACCAGGAAAAAAGTAGTGTTGTAAAGGATGTGAGAAGACAGAAAAGAACAAAGGACTTTTCTTGAATCAAATGCAAATGAAAATGACCTGCAAGATTATGCAGTCTTTCTCCTGACAACGAGCATTTTCATGCAGTGAAATCCATTTTTGAGACTGATTAGCAAGTGCTGTGATCTTGCTTATTTTCTATAGTAGCGTCTGGTTTTTTCAAATTGATTAGGAGACCTCTGATGTGGGAGAGCGAATTACTGAACTACCCTAGATATTTCTGTAATTGGTTATCATGCTTAATTACAAATGTTTCAGCACAACCAATTTATTCTGGAGTAGATTTTCCTTGCTTTTCCATTGCCTCTCCTGCAAGTGCTGTTTGCTCTTTTCAGGGAGGGAGGGAGGGAGAGAGGGAGAAAGAGAGAGGGAGAGAGAAGAGAGAGAGACAGAGAGAGAGAGAGAGAGAGAGATAAACCTCTGCATGCCTTGTTTCTGAAAAAAGCAGTTTAGTGGATTGATAGATTCATTCATGGTATTCTATCAATAGTAGTATTTGAAAATGAAAGAAATGGAAACATGTATGCCTTAGGTTGTAGTGGGAGGTCATTCACTGCAAACTGTTGCCAATCGTTTCTGTTGTTCTGTTTTTTTTTTTTCTTTCTTTCCCATTTCCATTAACTAGTGCTGAGAGCTGGAAGTTCAGCTCTGTGTTCTCCCTCACCCTGCCTTGGAGCTGGCTGACCTTCATGTATTCAACCCACTCGCTCCTGAGCTCATCAGAAGTCAATGGACTAGAATAAAACAGAATATGGCTCCACATTGTGTTGTTCATCATCTGGCAATCCTGAAGACCTGAGCCAGTGGCTGGTTGCGCTGGGATCCCGGGCACACATTCCCTTCTCCACAGTCTCTCTTCCACAGCCCGGGGCACTCCAGACTCAAATAACAGGAGGTAGGACTCTGGTCAGGGCACTGGCCTGCGCCTCCTGCCTCAGCCCTTCAGTGAGGATCTATGCAAACTTGCAGCACTGAACCAAGGCGATGAGACCCTAAGTTTAACATCTTAGCATTAGCATGAGGTTTAAGAAAACGTGGACATCTCTTTTTTTAGACCATTCTTGCCGGAGACTGCATGTCACGAGGCACTGCTGCATGTACAGAGTGTCTTCTACCCGTGTTGCGACAGATACTCTGGTACAAAAGCAAAACATGCCTTGCCTGATGCCGGCTTTGGTTTCTGTCGCTCAGATTTAAAGAGTGTTATCATTATTATCTAAAAATAATGAAGTAACGGTTCAAATACAGTGAGTTCTAAAGAAATTCCTACTGCGGAAGAATGGGAGAGGTTAAACTGTATCTAATTTAATTTCCCATTGATGAAAGTTACTGGATTTTTATGGGAACGTATAAAAACCATTGGTGCTGGGAGGGCTCCTGGAGATAATTGAGGCTGACTTACTCATTTTCCAGATGACAGAGATCAAAACAAGACAAGTGGCTTTGCCAGGTCAGTCAGTGGCTTTGCCAAGGTCAGTCAGTTAGAGCTGAAGCCAGAGTCTAGCTTCACTTGAGGTATAGAACCTGCTGCATAGAAAAAATGTTTTCTGTTTTCTCTGCATTCCCAACAACCAGCACCCTCCTGTGTCAAAAATTTTCTGTTCTTATAGAGTGATTTCGTTTTGGTTTTGTTGTGGCAATAGATAGGGATTCTGATAATTTCCCAGAATATAATAAACTACGAGGAATTTAAAATGGAAAATTAAAATTTACAGAATTTTTTTTTCAGTACTCGGAATCTAATGAAACTATTTGTATTTGAGTCTCGAGCACTTGAGTATGGAGAGAAAGCACTTTTCTTCGAGGCAAAGACATCCACTTTACAGTTCCTAGTATTTGCTACCAGCACTTCAGTAAACTTTTGCAAATCATTATTGAGGGTGAGAATTAATTTTAGGAGAAATAGCCATTGGCAACATTCACACAAATGTGTGAGAAAAACATTCCAAAATGGGGATTATACAGTCACTGAAGGAAAAGCTCTTCTGTTATATTAGAGCTGCCAAAAGAATTCAGAACGCGAAAGATCCAAATGACAGCAAAGCAGATTGAAGCCACTCTTCCCTCTTCATTCTCCTCTCTTTATGCATTCAGGGCTCTGCGTCAAGAAAACTTCTATGGAAGGGGCGCAAAGCAGATCCAATTACACACACCTCCAGCTAATGTCTGACGTGTTAAGTACTTTTCAGAATTTCTGTAGATTGCTATAGAGTCACCTCTCGAAACCTCAAAGTTGTGAGGAAAGCCTTGGAATATGTTACCCCCCAAACTGTAGAATGAAGTAATTAGCATTCATGACCAATTTTATTTCAATGGCTAATTGCACTTCACGCTCATGTATTGATACAAAAAAAACTGGACGGCCAAGTAGCCTCTACTGTCGTTTATTATGTGGATGGAGAGAGACTGGCGGAAGACAAGTGTTTGTTGCTCCAAAGAGTTCACAAAAATGTGCATGCAGTGTGATGAAAGAGCTGTGATACACTTAAAATCAGACCTGACACAGTGAGTAGAAGTGGGGGAGGGGGAGGGGAGGGGGAGAGGTTCTTGATCGGGGGATGGACACCCACTAAACCTGAGGAGCAGAGAGTGGGCCGCCATGAGGAAAGGTGGTGGCATTTGAGTGTGTGTGTGCACTCTGACACTTACGACGGGCCTGACTGGGCACGGGCAAAGGTCTGAGAAACTTGAGCACGTGTGTCTATTGAGGATAATGAACTGGGCAAATTTCTGTTTGAAGGACATGCCTCTAGATGCTCTGTTCTGAGTCTTAGGTGGCAAAGACCCCACTAACCTTTGTGTGAAAACACCAGAGGGCCGCAGATACCTATAAAATCAGTGCCTCCTATTGTTGCCTCTCTTACACTGCTATATCAAAGCAGCGTGAATATATAAATAAATTTTATATTTTCACTCATGGAAAACTTCTGGGGCCCTCTCATAATCTAGGTACCATTCTAGGAGCTTTGGCTTGATACTGGAACCTGAGCAAGAATCAGAACCATCCGAAAAATATGAAATTTGGAGAGGATAACAGGGCAACTAAAATATGGGTAGGTATTGTGTACAAAAGCCACAGGTATGGTGAGTTACCTCAGGGCTAGTAAAATTATTATTAGAAGTCTTCATGACCCTTTGGTCTGAGGGGCAGATGGAACTCAGAGAGAAGCCTGGCCATCAGGAATTCTATCTCAGGGACACAGTCGGTGAGCAGTAAACCTTTAGAGAAAGAGCTGGGGGAATAAACGCTTTTCCCCAGCTCTCCTTCCTCTGTCACATCTCACGCTGGGGCTCTCTAATGGCTAAACTCAACTGGAAACCAGAGAAGAGCCCTTGTTGATGCTGTTCCTTATGGGTCAACATTTTGGTGCACAGATCAGGGTGTAGATAAGGGGTCAAAAACAAAAGGGAATGGACCAAGAATGCTGAGAATGCATGCTTCGTCTCACTCCATTTCTCAAACAGCAAGGCAGAATTTCAGTTGTTAATGACAGAAACCAACTATGGCTGGCTGAAGCAAGAAAGGACATTGAGAGCCTTAAGCATCCCTGAGATGACTGAAAAACCAGCTTCAGGGAGGATACCGCTGCTCTTTTCCCTGGATTTCTGTCAGAGACGTTACTGTTGCCGCTATTCCAGAAACGGCCGAATTTACCTTCATAGCCAGAGATTCTTCCACACTGACCCTTCTGTGTGTGCGCATGTGCTTCACTAGCTACTACTACAAACCTGGGGCGTCTGCCTGTCAATGGCTGACTCTGAGCCTTTTAAATGAGCTTTGCTTTAAAATAGGTGGCAGAGTGAGTACCTGGCATTGTTAGCTTTCTGTAGAGGACAGTGCCCCTCACAAGAATTTTTAGGTCAGGAAGTCTCCAAATTCAGGAATGGAGTTCCAGAAAGGAACTCATCTATTGATGGACATTCAGAAGGATGGCCAAAAAGCATGACAGATGTCCACTACAAGTAGCCTTTATTAGCTCCATTGTGCTGATGAAGAGCCCAGGTTCAGAGAGGCTAAAAAACTTGCCAAATTTACAGCTTTAGTTGGGAATCAAATCTCAAGTGTAGGTTTTGGCTCTTTCTACTATGTCAAAAATGTTCTCTACTCTTTCAGACAATTCAATCTGATTTCCACTTTTGTGGGTTTTTTTTTTCTTTTTAAGATAGCACTGGATATTTTTTGAAAGTGCAAATGATTCTAAAGTTAACTTGGATGAAGAAATATATGAGAAAAATATCCAAAAAGAATAGTGAGAGGAGATATGCTTTCGGAGTATTAAAATATAATAGAATACCACGTAATTGAAATAGTGTGGTGTAGGGATAAAGATACACGGAATAATGCAATGGACTAGAAGTTCCAAAAATAGATACGCATTAAGTATAATACTTCGGTATGTGATAAAAGTGGAATTTTAATACAGCAGAGGAGAGGAAAAGGTAGATGAAAACTTTATTGGGACAAACTGCTGACTATTTGGTTTTAAAAAATTACATTTCAACACTAATGAGTTCCAAAGGCATTAAATGTTTTTTTAATTTTTTAAAATATATTTTATTTAATCTTTACTGTATTTTTCCATAACCGTTTAGTCCCCTATGCCCCCTCCCCCAGCAATCACCACACTGTTGTCCATGTCCATGAATCCTTTCTCTTTTTTGCTCAGTCCCTGCACCCCTAACCTCCCCCCAACCCCTCACTAGCTGTCATCTGCTCTCAATCTATGAATCTGTCTCTGTTTTGCTTGTTAGTTCAGTTTGCTGATTAGATTTCACATATGAGTGAAATCATACAGTATTTGGCTTTCTATGACTGGCTTATTCACTTAGCATAATGTTCTCCAGGTCCATCCATACCAAAAGGTAAAATTTTCTTCATTTTTATGGCTGAGTAGAATTCCATTCTGTAAATGTCCCACAGTTGTTTTATCCACTCATCTATTGATGGACACTTCGGCTGCTTCCATATCTTCTCTATTATAAAGGGGTGCTTATGTTCTTTGGGATTAATGTTTTGGGTTCTTTCAGATATATTCCCAGAAGTGGGATTGCTGGGTCGAAAGGCAGACCCATTTTTAATTTTTTGAAGTATTTCCATACTGCTTTTCACAGTGGCTGCACCATTCTGCATTCCCACTAATGGTGCAAAAAAGTTCCCCTTTCTTCACATCCTCATCAGCACTTGTTTGTTGATTTATTGATAATAGCCATTCCGACAGGTATGAGATGTTATCTCATTGTGGTTTTGATTTACATCTCTGTGGCTATTAGTGAAGCTGAGCATCTTTTCATATATCTATCGGCCATCTGTATGTCTTCTTTGGAGAAGTGTCTATTCAGGTCTTTTGCCCATTTTTAAAATTGGGATGTTTGTTTTTTTGGTGTTGAGTTTTGTAAGTACTTTGTAGATTTTGGATATTAACCCTTTATCAGATGTATCAGTGAATATGTTATCCCATTCTGTGGGTTGACTTTTTATTGTGTTGATGATTTCTTTTTTGCTGTGCAAAAATTTTTTGGTTTGATGTAGTCCCATTGGTTTATTTTTTTCTTTTGTTTACCTTGCCTGCAGAGATATCTCAACAAAAAATGTCTATGAGCAATATCCAAGCTTTTGCTGCCTATGTTTTCTTCTAAGACTTTTATGGTTTCGGGTATAACATTTAAGTCCATTTTGAATTTATTCTTGTAAATATAAAAAAATGAAAAAGAACAAAAGAATATGTAGGTGAATATTTTTATAATTTTGATCTTTGTAAAGCATTTCTAAGTAATAAAGGCAGGGAGAGAAAACTACTGTTAGATTGGACTATATAAAAATAAAAAAATTTCTCCATGTCAATAGCAGTATAAGCAGATAGGCACAAGGAAAAAATACTTGCAAAAGAAATGAAATGAAAGCACTAGTAGTCTTTGTATGTAAGGGAAAAAATCACAGACGACAGGAAAACAGCTGATTAACATACGAAAGGATGTTTAACTCATGTGCAGTGGTAATCAAATAAGTTTACATTACAACAAAATTAGCAGAAATTAAAGCAATTAACAGTGTCCAAAGTAGGCCAGTGTGTGTGTGTATGTTTTATACCATTCTGGTATGGGTCAAAACAATTGTGTGAGAGTAATTGGCATTACATACCAAAACTCTTTAAAATGCCTTCTGACGAAAGACTCATTTCTAGTAATTTTTCAATATTAAATAGTTCAACAAACAGATAAATCACACAGGAATGAACATTGCAGTGTTATTTTTAATGAAACAATTAGGAAAAGAACTACTAAATATTTGTAGACTTAGAATATAGCTAAAGGACTCATGTACATTTATAAAGTAGAATACTGTTTAGCTATGAGAAGGCAGCTATCGATCTATTGATATTAAAAGATACCCATGTTATATTTTTAGTTGAAAAAATGAGTGACATACTATGAACTAATATGTCCAATATTCATTAAAATTGAGCATTATATTTAGAAAAAACAGGAAAGATTATGCCCTAAAATGTAAACAGTGATTTTATCTGACTAGTAGCATTTTGGACCTTTTATTTTCCTTTATCCATTGTTACAGTTAAAAAATTAGCTTATGGTAAGCATTGATAAGCATAGTAAAAAACAAAACCTTTTTTTCTATTTTGAAAAGAATAAAAAAGGTATATAATATCATTAAGCAAGATATAAAAATTAATTTTCACATTCTCATTTTACAATATTTTTCTAGTATAATTGTGTGTGTGTAAACAAGAGTAATAGAAGGCTAGAAAAAGGCAGGGAAGAGAGAAAGATGGAAAAGATAGACAAAGAATGATTTGTCCTAATTTGCAATCTTTGGAGCATGTGAGGGAGAGCATTTATGACTGTAACCTGCACCTAATCCTACCTCTTCCCCGGAGCTGGTCCGCATCCTCTTTATAGCTGCTCTGGAAGACTGCGGCTCTCACCTGCCTTCCCCCCAACCTTCCCTCCTGCTGAGGAGCATGGAAGTGAGCAGGGACCTGCAAGTAAGCAGAGGGGCACGGGCAAGCAAGAGGCTAGTAGTACAACTTGTCGTGATCGCTGGATATTGTACTGTCTTACCCAGGGAATGTGCTCCCTTTTGTGGAACTCAGGAGAACAGTATTTGGCGGAAATAAAGGAGACAAGGCTTTGGGGAAAGACACTTGGGAGGGTTGTGGAAACGGGTTCAGGATGGGTCAGCGCCTCTCACCACAAAGACCTGTCACCCTCGCACCCCAGGTGTCTTTCTGCGTTCAGTATTCGAGTAGTGTAACTCCTGCTTCCGTGCTGTGCACTGACAGGGACCTTGAAGCTTCCCAACGTGTTCAGAGGTGGCCAGGGTGGCTGTGCCCAAATGCTGGGAGAGATCACACCTCTCCTTCACTGGTGAATGCCACAGCCCGAGTCCCACTAACCGTCCCTGTTGATCTGAAGCTGTGCTTTCCTACTATTTCAGGCCATACTGGACACCACCCCTTTCTTTCTGCCTCAGGCTTCACCAACACAAGCCTGCTATGGGCAGCAGCCTTAGAAACAGGAGGAGAAGATGCGGGCGGGGAAGGAGTGGATCGATAGGATACATCCAACATGAGGTCTAAATATTTTTTAAAACTGGTATCGAGACATCCTTTTTTTCCTCTAGTTGTTTTACATGTCACCTCTTCCTTAATTTCTGGGACTTTTACCCCTTCTCGTTCAGGGGCAGAAACTTAAAATAAACTTAAACGAATTGGTTAACTATTCTTTTGTTATCCTCCCTATTTATAATACTGGATTGGGGCAGGACTGGGGGATGATCAGAGTATTCTTGGAATCTTTATTCTATCATGTTACCTTTCCTAATTCTCTGGGGCCACTCTGTAGGGTGGGTTAATTTTAATACCAAATGGACCTTCCCTTGGGACAGAGTAGGGAGCCAACCGGACCTCAAGTCTGAAACTCAAGAGACTTTTCTACTCAAGGCTGTCCTGTAACTAAACCAATGGGGAAGGGTTTATAATGGTTAGACTGTGAATCGACAGAAGGAAGACAATGGGTTGAAAAGAAGACATAAAAGGTGAAAAATGGAGAGGGAAGAACACATATAGAGAGAAACAGAAAACAGAGTGTGTAAGGAAAAGAAAGGACAGAGGGAGGCAATGAACAAATGAGGACCTAGTTTAAAGTTCCTCCCAGCGTACTGGACTAAGAATGGATTATAGTGATCTATTCCAACCTGCAATTAATATGGATAAGGAAACAAGCTTACAGAATATAGGTGACTTGCTCAAAGCCCTTCTATTAATCAACATCGACTGGAATTCAGGTCTTCCAGCCACAAACCCAGTGGTGTTTCTGTTAACACATGTGAGTATTTTAGTTCTTTTAGGAGGTATTAGACCAGCCTGATCATCACTAACTAATGGAAACAGTGCGGCACAGATAGGGACCCTCGCTCAGCAATGTTATTAAGAATCTCAAGGGTTTGTGATTGTCTCTTTTTGAGAATTTTACTACCTTTTGTTTTCTCTGAAAGAACGTTTCAAACTTTAGTAGCTTTTTTGTTTTCCAAAGCAGAATATTGCATTTAGCAAAATGCTTTCAACATGAGAGGACTCTAGTACGAAGCTAAATAGGGATAATTTTCCAAATACAATAGCTGAATAGTACTCTATTAGAGGCACAAATATTAGAGACCCAATGATAATAACACTTCATTTTCTTAAGCAAGTATTTTCACGTTGGAGAATATATATGTATCTGTTCTCTGTTGGAAAAGATCAAAGGGCCAATACTCAAGAGACAATTTCAAAAGGCAAGTCAGCATTTTTGGCCACGTTTTACCACTTTGCATATAGGCAACTACGCAGCAGGAACAGCCACAGAAAGATTTGCCAAGTTAAAGGCAAGAACATTTGAAGCGGGAGAGAAATAATTTCCTAGCAAGGAGGGCTACGTGATGACGGTTCAGCTGGTGATCCATTATGCCTGTTAAAGAGACCAAAGAGAACTGTGGATCTCGGAGGTCCACGGGGGCAGAGGCAAGGGAACAGGATGAAGGGAACACTGGAATCAATGAAGGGCCTTAACAGCTGAAAAGGGCTGATGGATGTGCTCTTCGCCTGGGAAGACAGAGCTCCCAGCAGGAGGATAAAGAGTGCAGCGGAGCAGAGCCTGCTAGAACCACACAGTTAGGGAACTGATCCTCTAATAACCTCCTGTTTCAGGAGTTTATAATGTGCTATAAAAAACCCGTCTCCAGACTAAAACCTGGCATGACCATACTTAACTGCATTTTACTGCCATCGCACAAATCCCCGATTTGCCGTTACTTTCTCTTAAATAGGGCTGGCTCTATTTTCAGCATTGCAGGTGCCAAGATGTTTTGTAAAAAAAATTCTGTAGAAAATGGATTGGATTTTTTAAAATGCAGAAACTGGATTTCAATTCTTAAATTGAAGTGCTGGACTAGGCACCAAGGACTTCTGATTAAATCATGCCTATGCTCAGGCTATTAATTCCAACTTGGATGGTGTTTGTAGATACAGGGAACTACTTGAAAAAACAGGGATATTCAGAGTCTCCAATGGGTGAAGGTCATCCAGTAGCTAACTCTCCTCGGTGACTTTCATAACAAAATTTTAAGAAGCTTTGCAGTCTCACACATATTGACAGTTCCATTTACTATCAGTCAAGAGGGAAAAAATATTTTATTTCATAGAAGAATCTATTAATACTTTAAAAAATAGGTACAATAAAAGACAGATTACTTTACACGTATATTTCAAATGTTGCAACGATTAGTAATGAGTATTACGTCTTCACCTGACAGTTTTATTTCAATGGTTGGTTGCAGTTCATGGTCTCTCTATTCTATACTTTGAAAACAGGCTAACTAGCAATCTAGTTCAATGACTGTGCACAGTGTCAGAAATAAAAGACAGGTCACTGTATCTCTACATCATTCTCTATGTTAGAATCAATTATAATGAATGAGCTATCATTATCTATTCACCAATCTCCCAGTAGTTTTTCCTAGGCACACAGATTACTCACAAAGTATAGAAAAACAGGCTAACATTATAGAAGCATAATAAATTGAAGTAAAAAAAACACACAACTAGAAAACCAAAAGCCCAATTAAATAATTTGTAATATTTCATATTTTCTCAGATTTGTTCCTGAGGAAAGGGTCATTTTGATAGTCCAGCTATTCCAGTTAATTATTTTCAAAATGAATTACTGTTTGCTCTTGACTCTTGGTTTATTTATTTTCAAGTTAGAGATCCACTTTCAAGTATATATTTTCATTTCAAAGCTCAAAATAATACCTTTCTCTCTTTTTTTGAGGAAATAGTGGGATAAATATGCTCTTCCAGGGAAGAAAATTTTTGTGCAGTGGAGTGGCTGGAAAGCCTTACATTTTCTCCAACTTTAGGCCACACATTGCATTTTTCTTTCTGTTGTCACTAGGTCCGGTACGTGAAGGATTAAAAGCCTCCTTAGCTTTACTTCTACTTTATTACTTTAACAACTCCAGACTGAGGCCTTGGGAAATAGACTAAGAACAACAACAACAAAAAGATCTCACTCACTTGTACATGGATCTTTTGCAAGCATTTGGATTCTGCTTTTAAGGCTAAATTATTTTATTTTGATTATCCGAATTATGGGATTTTGCCTTGCTTTTTTCAGAACCCTTCTTGGGTTCTCTTTGTGCATTTTCAAGTCATGCAAGTCAACTGGTGTCGTGATTAGAGCGTAACTGATCTGCAGTTGTTTTTGTCCGGTTTTCTGGAGCACTCTGTCTAGTAAAGATCTAACTGGGATTTGTTTGTATATGGTGTACTTGGAATGTATAAAAGGAGAACATTCTTTAGCCTGGGTGATAGCTTTCCGGACGAATGCTTTGAGTTGAGTCTTGAACAATCAGTATGAGCTGCTAAATGCCTTTTTTTTTTTTTTTTTTGCATGAATTCCAGGCAGAAGGCATTATGGGTAAAAGTTTCCAGACATAAGAAAATATGGTATATTCATAAAATTTAGTGCTGCTGGAATGTAGATGTATGTGTATAGAAAAGGGGAATTGTGTAGAGGAAAAGGATAGAAGATGAAGCTTGGCAGGCTCCAGATGTCTAATGGCTTTGTCAAAGGAGCATGAAGGGAAGGGGGAACTCTCTGAAAGATTTTAGACAGGTAACCAATTGCATATGGTTAGACCAACTACTTAACATGTTGCCTTGTAGCCCTTTGAGATCTTAGAATTCATTATTATGCCACCCAGCAGGCAGCTCTCCTAGCTTCATAAATTGACAATCTTTCAACCAAATAGAAAAATTTGCTGGGACTTCCAGTGGCCGGGCTCACCCTTTCTAGGTATTCTACAATTCTTTAGACCTATCCTTACCTTTTTTTCCCCCCCCATTTGTGCTTTTTACAATGTCAGATTCTTTTCCAGATATCTTGACAAACTATTGTATTGCTAGGTAACTCTAGATAAAAATGATCCCTCTCTGTGGCTTTTTGTATTTGATTCTGAATCCTGGAGGAGATTTCAGGCCCCATGCCAGGCATGAAGAGATGTGAGCTTTCAGCTCCTCTCAACCCAACCCATGTAAGTGACTGTCTACACAGACTTCAAAGACATCAGGATTTGCTGCTAATCTGGTCTGCCTGGAGAGGCTCGCCATTATACCTTCTAAAACTAACCTGAGTGTGGGTAGATGAGTATTTAGATTTAGCATAATGGTGTGTGTATAAATTTTTTTTAGTGTGTGCTTTCCAGAGAGTCAACTAATAAAGTTCTGTTATTTGATCCTGCTGATGTTCTCTTTCAGACAGCTGCCACCAGCACTTGGCCACTTCCTTTTTATTTCCTATTCCTTTTTAACTGTCTAGCTTACTTTGATATGATTTTGTCTCTCTCTGTAATGGCAATGAGAGAGGATGCTATTTCCCAAGGCTGTGGCTCGATATGCCTTTTAATTCATTTTAGGCTTATTACCTTGCAAATGTAAGAATGAGTTAGGGTTCTTTTTGCATGGGCCAAGCATGTTTTAAGCATGTTGGGAGGTGAAAGCATGCATTAGACAGTACGGTTGCTTGACAGCCCCTTTCTATGACAAAATCGTTAGAGGTTTGATACCTGGGTCTGCCAGTTTTCTGCCTTGTGACTTTGGATAACTCACACCATCTATCTGCTCACTGTGCCCTTATTTATAAAAGACTAAAAAGAATATAATTTTACTTTCCTGAACTCCCAGGGATGCTGGGAGCTTCCAGATCAGTCATGAAAGTTGCTTGAAAGCCATGAATTCCATGCAAGAATACTTTTAAAATGGCTTAATTAAAAAAAAAGTTAAACAGAGAGCATATTTTGTTTTGGAAAACAATGTTTCTTAGAAATAATATTTCCATTGCACAATTATGGTTTAAAATTTTTCTACTGTGACTTTTGGATTTCATTTTAATGCATGATTTAACAATATGCTGTGATTTTGACAGCGTTGTATATCTTTCTCTGGAAATCTGTAGGACTGAGCTGTTAATTTGAACCTAGGGAGTGAATCTGGTCCCCAGTGAATATAGCCACCACTGGAACCTGCTGTTCTATTAACAATCCACAAAATAAAAATCACAGGTAATGCTGCTGTACTGTGGAGCAACTCTTTCCAGTATTTTCTAGTGCCTATTTGGCAATGCATTTTTCCTTCTATTTCCTCCTGATTGTGCTCAGCTTCTGGCTGACCTATTGCTAACTCCAAGATAGGATGCATCTGTCTGTAACTTTAGGGGGAAAGGGCTGTGCAATTAACACAGAGACCATACATTCATATTAAGTAGTATGCATGAGGAAGTACTCTTTTATTCATATTTATAATTCCTGGTTACTATATGTCTCCAATTCTTTCTGTGTCAGGTAGTGGCAATTTGCCACTATTACTGTCAGAGGGGAGGGAGCATATGGCCAACTCCCTAGATTTGAAAATTCAGACCATATATACCCACTAATGAAATGATTTTGAAATTATGGAGATTGCTTCTTTCTCTCTAAAGACTAGAGCTGTGATTCCCAACTCCAGTTTCATCGCCCTCCAGGGTAGCTGCAATCATCCCAGAAAGTGGCATGAAAATTTTAAGACAAAATTAATTTTAACTCATTTTAAATTAAAAACAAATGCATGCCAAACTGTGCTGTTAAAGAGAGGTTATCCTGACATCTAATCCATGACATTTTAAAGCGGATAGAATTCTTTCTGATGCATGTTGTGCGTGCACTAGCCAGGAATTCTATGAGATTTGTTCTTGGGGTAATCCCAGTGAGAAGAGCAGACCAGGGAGGAAGAATTTCATTATTCTTTTATTTTATTTGGAAAATTTTTTCATTGTTGTTCAAGTACGGTTGTCTTGATTTCCCTCCCACCGCACCCTCCTGCCCCAGCCCTCCCTGTCTCCCATCCTCTAAACTACCCCCTTTGGCTTTATCCATGTGTCCTTTATACATGTTCCTTGAAGGCCCTTCCCCTATTTCCCCCCATTATCCCTCTCCTGTCTACCCTCTGGTTATTGTCAGTTTGTTCTTTATTTCAATGTCTCTGGTTATATGAGTGGATCAAAAAACCATGGTGCCTTTACACAATGGAATACTACGCAGCAGAAAGAAAGAAGGAGCTCCTACCCTCTGTGACAGCATGGATGGAACCGGAGAGCATTGTGCTAAGTGAAATAAACCAGGCGGTGAAAGACAAATACCATATGATCCCACTTATAAGTGGAACCTAATCAATGAAACAAACAAGCAAGCAAAATATAACCAAAGGAAGAATTTCATTATTCTATAGAAACTTCTTTTTCCAGATTTTCTAGTTAAGGTTAGAAATGATTTCAGGACAATATGAAGGAGGAAAAATTATACCTTGACTTTAACCTTGACTCCCATTTTCTAGGAAATCTGAATTTCATCTGAATTACAGATAAACCTCCAGGCTAGGATGAAAGATGTTTTATTTCATATTCCTTTTACTTTATGTTGGCTGCCCATCAGTATCCATAGAGTTGCCATGGAGTTCTTACCTGATGTCATATACCAGCTGTCTATTGAAAATACTCATGGAAAACATTCCCTTGCTTCATTGCATTGTTACCATCTTTTAAAATAATTATTACTGTGTCAGTTAATTGGCTTTCAGGAATAAGAACACTTTTTATTAATCATGGCAGTCTGGTCATCAATGTTTTTGCATTATTTCTTCTCTTCTCATCCTCTTGCTAAAGCTCAGCATAACTTTTTTTCTTGACTAGTTTGTTTGTTTGTTTCATTGCTTTTTGTATTTTTGACTCTATTTTGTTTACTTCTGTTCTGATATTTTTAATTCCTTCTATTCACTTTGGATTTTTGGTTGTGTTTTTTTTCCAGTTCCTTTAAGTGCAAAGTTAGATTGTTTATTGTAGATTTTTCTTGTTTCTCAAGGTAGGCTTGTAATACTATGAATTTCCCTCTTACAACTGCTTTCTCTGTGTCCCACAGATTTCGGGTTGTTGCGTTCTCATTTCCATTTTTTTTTCAAGATATCTTTTGATTTTTTCTTTAGTCTCACTGTTAACCTGTTCATTGTTTAGTAACATCATTGAGGCTCTATGTCTTGTGTCTCTCGGTTTTTTTTCTTGTGGTTGATTTCCAGTTTTGTACCACTGTGGTCAGAGATGATGCTTGATATGATTTCAATCTCCTTAAATTTATTGAGACTTGTTTTGTGTCCTAACATGTAGTTTATGTTTAAAAATGTTCCAAGTGCACTAGAAAAAAAATGTGTATTCTGCTTTGGATTGAAAAAACAATGTGTATTCTGCTGCTAAAGATATCAATTACATTTATCTGATCTAGTGTGTCATTTAAGGTCATTGTTTCCTTTTTGATTTCCTGCCTGGAAGATCAGTCCCTTGATGTCAATGGGACTCTCATATTTATAACTTAGTTTTAATTCAATCGTTACTTTTGGGACAGAAAGTCCTCATGGGCTTTCCAATGCTCACACATTTACATGACATATCCAATGCTCAGCTCTTTATTTATAACTCTGTTTCAGCTAAGAGATGTGTGAAGTCACAAACAACTGGTCAATTCCCTATTGGGTGCAACTGAGAAAACTTATGAATTCCATCTTCCACTTATTAAAATTTAATGTTCTAATATTAATAGAGTTTTCGACCTAGGTTCTTGCTGAGATTTGTAGATGAGAATCTGAATTAGGCCATGCTCAGCTGACACCTAGCAGTATTTTGAAGTTGTATTACTCTTTCCTCTTTTTCTCTCTATCTTGCACCCTATTTCCTCTCAAACTTCACTGATTCTTTTTTCCTATAGTCCTTTTATATCTTTTCTTGATAAACAAACTTTACATAATTGTGGAGTCCTGTGTTTTTTGTTGGCTCAGAGGAAGACAATTTATACCCTAGTTCATGGCTTCCTACTATACTCTCACCCCCCCATCATCACTTCCTGCCTGGATTACAGCAATAGCCCTCTTACCTGGTCTCCCTAAATTCAATCTTCCATCTTTCTAATCTGTTCTTCATATCGTATCTAGAACGATGTTCCAGAAATGCTTATCTGTTCACATTTTTCCCTACTTTTGACTATTCAGCATCTTCCCACCATTCTCAGAATACTAAGTCCGAAATTCTTAACAGTGTTGATAGGATTTGGATTTGAGGTCTAACCTGCTACTTATGGCTTTGGAGATTTTGACCTAGTTACATCTTTGTTTCATTAGACAGTCAGTTCTCCTTGTGTTACTTAGGTTCTGTAAAGTTGTTGTGATGTTGAATTAGTAAATACCGAGCCATCATTCCTAGAGGGAACTAGAGGATTAGGTTCTGGCGAGCCTCTCTGTTCACAATATTTTCACCAACAGATGAATACATAACCTTGTTTTATACACACTTCTGTTTAATGACACCTTATTGTCTATTACTGCATATAGAGTATGCGTAACATTGAACTCATGGCCAAAAGCATTATAACTCATGCCTCAATGAAGCATATCAAACAGTTCTATTTTCTTTATAAGGCACATCAGAGCCTTGTTGCACTAGACACTAGACAGCATTTCAGCGCTATCTTAGCGGCTATCTTAAGTAGCAAAATTACCAACAAAAAGCACACAATGCAAAAAACATTGCACTAAATAGCCCGGGAGAAGTGCACTTGATTATAGTGTAAGAGCTAAAATAAGGAGGCAGAGCATCAACTTATTTGACCTCAGCTAGGAATGTGCTTACTTTGGGTGACTCAAAAGTTTCACTGCTCTGCATGCCTGTGAATAACCAGAAATTGCCATGAGTATTGATTTTGGGGTATAAAATAAATATCAATGAGTAGGAAAATTTGAAAATAAGGAATCTGTGAATGCATGATAAGACTGCCTGTGTATGAAAAGGACACTCGGTTTCTTACCTTCATGTCCACCTTGTATTTTGTTGGTTAACTTCTAATTTTGAAGGAACCATGTTCACTGTTTCCTAGGTGTCCATGCACTCCAAAAGGAGATTTTGCACCCCTGTTAATTCATAACATTATAAACCAATCACTTTGCCAGTGAAAGGTTTAGGGATGGGTGTGTAATCCAGTGCAGCTAATGAGATGTGGATGGAGGGCCGAGAAGCTGCAAGCTTTCTGGGAGAAATTTTCTTGCTGACAAAGGACACACAGGAAGAGACAGCTCTCCTCATTTTCTATTGAAAGATTTTGTGCCTTCTTGGAACAGCAGACAACAGGGGTGGCCCCTGAAACCATGAAGACAAAGTCTGTATATAGAGCACGGCTCAACAAAAATTTGAACAGAGTCTAGGTTTCTGAGAACATTGATGAACAAGTGAATTGAACAATGGAACCTCCTTGATATGTGAGACCATAAATTTTTATGCCAGTTTGAGTAGATTTTGCTTGTTGGTTATTTGCAACCTAAAACATCCTGATAGTATGCTTTATTTTACATAAGACTTGTATTTGGAATAATGGCAGAAAATATATAAATATACATGCATACATACCTACACAAGCATCTGTTATGTGGCTGAGCCTCAATAAGTGTTACTACCCCTACAGCGTTTTAGGTACAGAAAGATTCTACAGATTAAAGACTAAGCTACCAAATATTTGTGATCACTCTTTCACATTAACGATAAAAATGAGCTCACTCAAAATCTCACAGGATATTTTATTTCAATGTTCTTGCTTAGAATTATGATCTCCTTAACTTCTCTTTCCTTCTTGACCATTGAGTAAACTCAACTGTTCACTCTTCTATTATATAAAGTCATGGTTAATGCTTAAAAATGCAGTGCCATTTTTATTATAAAGTCATCAGAATATTTCTGTAACAAATTCATCATACCATGGGGTAAAGAGAGCCTATATTGCAGGCACTTTGTAAATAACCCAAAGGAAGAATGGCAAGTTTTCAGAAATTGAAGTTTGTGTATAAAAGAATAAACTTAGGGGATTCACTCTCAGCCATTGTTTATGCATTGATCAAAGTATTTACTAAGTCTTTACAATAATCAAAGCATGGGCTGGGTGCAAAGTACTCTAGTGGGGATGCATTGTGCCTCTGAGACTTCCAATTCTCAGCATGGCATAGGTTGTAAAGTTTGGGAGATCACGGTGTTTTTTCAAACATCTTTGTATTGCCCGTGCAGCAAACTTTTACACAATAAGCCCTTGATAACTACTTGTCAAATAATCACCTATTGTTGTTATGTAGAGTGTGCACATACACATATTTATATAGGACTATTATTTGCCAAAAGAATATATGATTCTCTGTGCTCTGGAGTATCCTTGAGTTCACACAGTTCTCCCTTAATTACTTTGCCTGGAACCATCTGAGAAATGTCATTTGTCCAGTTTTGTAGAATGCTCAGTGTCACTTCAGGACATGGTGCTATCTGGTGGTTCATTGGAGATAGCATTTGGTGACTTCCTTTGTGACTTTACTGCCCCAGGAGGCCTGCTGAAGCCACACCATTCAGCGGCGATTTGCAACGCTGCCCTCTCTAGTGACCGTACACTGAGACCTTGAGTTAATGCTCCTTAACTCCAAATGATTTCTCTGAGATATTTCTGGGATTCTGACAAGTAGTCTTACACACAGCTGTTTTTTTCTTGCAGATAATGCATTTGAGCATCTAGAATAAAACCATTTTTTCCTCTTTGATGGAGATAGTCTTTAATTTCCCTTTAAAGTCATTTAAGTTTAATATTTTTAGTTTGCTATTATTTTTCAAAGTGCATTTTGATCAGTGTTAATTTAGGAATTCTCATAGTCTGCATACAACATGCATGATAAGACTGAGAAACTTCTAACCAGACCTCCCTCCATCAAAATGAAATGAACACAAAACATGAATTTAAACTGTTGTAGGGTACTATATAAATGTAACTGTTACTACTATCACTATTAACTATTTTAAACGTCTTTGACTGTTGAAAAACCTCACGATTTTAAAAATATCTATTGTTTCTAATGGAAGGCAGTGCCATCTTTTAAGATACACAAGACTTGGATTTTAAAATGAAATAACAAGTGGCCTTTTACAGATTTGTAGGGGTACCTGATTCATCTTATTTTGAATGTATGTTGCCTGACTTTGCTCTCTCCTGCAGGGTGCTCATGTTCCTCTGTGAGACGGCCTGCTAGAGGACACTAAGCTAGATGGCATTAAAAAAATCCCAAGACCTCAGTGGATTAACACCATACAAGAGAGTTTCTCCCTCAGGCTACACACTCGCTGTGATCGACAGAGGGGAGGTACCGTTCATGGCTGTCCCTCCACAGTCATGGCCCATGGCGGCTCCATCTGGAAATGAACTTCCCAGGGAAAAGAGAATGCAGATATTAAAACTGTTTCTGAGAAGTGACATTTCCTTTGTGCTCACTTTTCATTGGTCAAAGCAAGACATGACACGACAGACTTCAGCCAGGTAGGCAGGAAGTACTGCCATCCCACAGGGCGCGGAGGAGAATTGGGATCTCTGTGAATGGCCCTAAAGCCGGTCACCGTTGTGAGCGATAATTGGAAATGCAGTTGGAAAGAAGAGTTAGGGGCCATCTCCTGAAGCGTTGTTTACAAAACACAGAAACAGCTTCTACTTATATTTGATGTTTCTGTGGGCTGTGTTGTTGTTGTTTTTTAATTGGGAGGATAGATGGGATATTTATTAAGGGAGCAGCTTTAGCTGGGACAAGCCACCTCCTGCACGTTTCTTGAGAAAGTATGTGCAGAGCCGAAGTCTGTGTCGGGGCAGTACCGGCGCCGTCCCATGCAAGGCAGTGAGCCCTCTGCACTTTGGGTTTCTGGCTTGTTTTATTTATATGTGTGACGTTTATATGATTAAATGGTGCTTTTTATATCAGTGTCTATTGCTTCTATTTTCTGTGATGGAATGACACTGTGAAATATTAAAACTGAGAGACAGCCCCTCCTATTTGTGCTCTGTTGATTTCTTTTGAAAATACATACAATGTCCTCCAAAAGTAGGTTTATAGTTGTATGTGAAACACAGAGTTTATTAATGACTGTGTTATTATCTATATGAACAACTGGAAACCTAGTTTTGCTCTGTCCTGTGTACTTTTTCACTTCTGAACCAAGTGCACATTAAAAAAATTCATAACAAGACAAAAAACACATCATTTCCAGTGTGTTTAATAATTGCTTGATGTATTCATATTTCTCCATCAGTGTCAGTCAATTCACTGATAGATTTCAAAAATTAAAAACAAAAAAGAAAAGAAAAGGGAATTGGAAACTATAATGCAGTCATGGCTGCAATTAAGAGTGTTTTGGGGAAGAGATTAGTGTAACTCTGAGTGGTAGGTGGATTTCACTGGCCTGAGAACATACTAAAAAGACTTCAAAAATGTTTAGGGAACTATAATCAAAATAATATAATTTTTATTAGTATGAATTAAAAAAGATGAAATGTGTTTGTATGTTTTCTTTTGGTCAAAACTGTAGCATTGAAGTGACCAATATGCCAAGTGGAAAGTAATGCTCTTAACAGAAGTATAAAGAGTAGTAATGTCAAGAAATGGATGTACTCTGAATTATTTTCTTAATAGAGAACAGAACTTTTTCTCTTATTTTAATTTCAACAATAGATGTTTCTAAACAGTAGAGAAAGGGTACTAGCTTAGGCTTCTATTTTACAAAATGCCATGAAAAAGTGTTTTTAAAAATTTCTAATAACACTGCCTCATTAATGAGGTATTTGCTTTTTAGGGACTTTGAAACTTGGGAGGTGTTTTCTTTGTTAGTGAGTTACCTCCTCGGCTTGTTTATTCCCATTCTATTCAAGCTCGTTCCTGGTGGGAGCAGACATCCTCTGGGCTGCACGGGGCTTGGCCCGTGCATTCCCTGTCCAAGGAGAAAATCACCGGGACCACTGCGTCTCTGCCTAGATGGGTCTCTGCTCACAGCAAGAGAGGAAACAGGAAATGACTCAGAGCAAGTCTTGTTAAGCTGGAAAAATGGATTAGACACACTCCTAAAAAGAGTCGGAAGGCGCTATCGTCTGAGGAGGAGAAAGGATGTAAGAAAGCTTGCTTACCATTCCCACCTGGGAACTGGAAAACAGTGTAGCTGGTACCTCCTGGCAGTCCCAGGCTTCTTCGCGGTCATGCTAACCAGAAAAAGGACGTCATCATGGAACAGAAGTTTTCATTATTTCCATTGGCTCTGCCTTTTATTTTCAAAATATTATTCGTTATGAGAGAAGGACAGTGTACTGGAAACCAAAATTAGTGAGCTTTACTGAAACTCAATTTCTAGCTTAAAAATTTGGGAAGTTAAACTAAATATATCTCTGACGTCAGAGGCACTATCAAATCCAGTGCAAACCTGGGCAGCTCCATCTAAGATCAAATTTATGAGAATAGGAATTTCTACAATTAAGTTGCAAGCTTTATGTTCTTAAATTATGATATTATTTTGTCAAGACAGTGGAAAGGAAGCTCTAAAAGGGAATTTTATCTTCTAGAAAAAACCTATCTCTAAACAATAGCTTCTGTTGGTCTTCATGTCACTTTAGCACATTTGGTCATTTTATACATTTTTTAAAGTAAATTAGAATTTCAAAGTCTAAAACTCAATGGCAACTATACATCTTCTCACTTTATGAACTCTTCGTTTTTGTTTGACCAAATTTGGTAAGGGTATTTGGGAAATCACTTCCTAAGCCTCTTTGGATATTTACTTTTATTAATTCTGAATACCAGAAATTCAAAAAATAAAAAACAGGATGAAATGCTTACTTTCAGGAAGGTGTAGAGTCTACAAGGTTGTTTAGTCTAAGGTGTAGACTAAACAACAACACAGCCAAGTAATACGGAACGTGCGATGAGGGAAACAAACAGAAAAAAATCAGCATCTCAGGATAACGCAGTCGTTAGTGGTCACATCAGCTGATGAGGGCGTGTGAGTGGGAGAGTTTTATGGGCCGTTTACCTTGGCTTCACAATGATCTCTTCTCCTTCTCTTCTATCTTCTCTTTTCTCTTTGTAATAGAATTCTAGAAGTTCATGCAGAAAAGAAAGTTGACAAACAAACCTAAGTGAATATCAGGCACCTTATAATAATATTTTTGGACACAGTAGAGATATAGGCATCAATGGAATATTCTCACTGAGAGCTCTCTCTGTGACCCTGTTTCGGGGACTATAATGAGCCCTGGGCTCATAGACATCTATGAGGCTTGATGCTTTGGCGTGTTTGCCAACAAAATTTAGAAATTTTATCAATTTCTAAGCAAAATTACCACATTTCTTTTCATTATTCAACTTCAAAAAAAAATCCTGTTTACACGAATACCTGGCTTCCAGAGGAAGGAATAAAGCAATGTGGAATGGCAATGTGTACGTTTTTCAGGTCCTTTAATCGGTTATTTGTCCTTAAAAGGTTTTAAAAGATTTTTGTTTGAACATCTTGGGTTGAAAAATATTATCTAGTATTTACACATGTCTGTGTTTACTCTCTTTAATTGTGAGTCAGATTTAACACAAAGGACATCAGACATTTGTGCGGTCCTGATTCTCAGGCTGTAGAATGCATTGTTTTCCTTAGGCGATAAGCCAGTGAGTGATGCAGGACTCCGCACACAATGGTTGGCCTCACAGCAAGTTTCAGCACCGCTGCTCTTGAAAACCTTTTTGGTCAAGTGCAGAACTTTTCAAAGATTAAAACGGATTTGTGATATCAGAAGGTATTTTGATGGTTAGCCAAAAGTCCATGAGGGTAGGATTATGCACCATAAAATTTATCCTTTTTAAGAAATGATTTTAAGATATGACATTTAGAGATAGATTAAATATAGATTCCTTTGTATTTGTAGTGCACATTCCAGATTACTATACTAGATTTACTGTACAGTTTTGCTTGAACACCAGGGATCTGAAGGCTGGCTTGGTCAAGTGACTTCCAAAAGTGTCCTGGTGATTAACATGCTTAATATTGTAAACCAGATGAAATAAGGAAGCTAGCGAAAAAGCCCAGCTGTCTTGGAGACAATGCACTGCATCTTGCTTTAATTTGTTTCTTGGAGTCTTTCAATGCCATTGGTGATATAGGTAAGACAAGGTCACTAGAAGGTCTTTGCACCATTGCTCCAAGTCGGGGTTTCTGCTTTATACTGAATTTCCTAAATCTGAATTTCCTTAAATGCTAAGTTGTTTTAAATTAAAAAAATACTACATTTTGCTTTACGCAGAAAGTTTACAATCTACCATCCAAAACTCGTGAGGCCAAAAATACTTCTGAATTTAGATTTGCACCTGCTCCTCAGCTATAGAAAGGTAATACTGTGCATGGACTAGGCATTAGGCAGGACTCGCAGCGAGGCCTTGGGCAGACCCCTGGATCAAACAGATTATCTTCCCTGCAAACACAAGAATGTTCAAAATAAGTAAGAGAAGCAGAGACCATAAGTGACCTGTCTTCGGTTCAGGTCAGGTCTTTTTCACCAAAAATTTGAAAAATGCTGAAACTTTTCAGTTTTTTTTTTTTAAATTTTAGAATTTCAGGTGAAGAATTGGTCTGTATCAGCTTCATTTTTCTGATATAACTTGATAGATTTTTTGAAGCTTTTAAATATTCATCAATAAAAGAAAACATTATAAAATTGTTTAAAACATTACATGAAGTGCTTACATTATTTTTTAAAAATTTGGAAACTTGTTATTCTAGAGTTGTTGACACAGACAGTAAAATATTACTGATAACTAGTTTATATGGACACAAGCATCAGTATTTGCTTCATAATTATAAAAATAAGATAAAGTTATATATTTAAATTTTGATAAATTTCCACTGGAGATTGATTACTGTTACACTAGACATGGACCTAATCACATCCCTTCTCCAGCACTCTTGATTTCCTCTCTGCTCCTATGCCAGGAAGTGCTCCTTTCTTTCTTGGCTCCTTTTGAATTGTTTTCCTTCTTAATTATTCACATCAACATGTGAGCTTGCTTTAGATTGTTCTGTTTGTTTTTTTTTTAAAGAATTCTGCAATAAGATTTAAACTTGCAATTTCAGCTGAGTCCCACAACAAAATAGATGCTGTGTTCCAGAATAGGTGCTAAACCACGTGTAGAATTGCCAAAGGAGTTTTAGAAAAGTGGCTCCATGACCCTTAAGTTCTGCACTTGCATTACGAGTATAAAAAGGTCAGATGCAAAAGCAGAATTTGGAGATTTTTTTGAAGAAAGCAGCCCTTGTGAGAGGTGAGTCTTCTTCCTCCCTCTGTCGCCTCTCATCTCGGGTGCGTCAGGACACCTGCCAAGAGGCCGCGTGGAGAGCATGACGCGTGTCCTAGTGAAGCCAGATGTGCAACACTGGAGAACTTAACCGGAAGACACGGGTGGTTCAGAAAACTGACTGAAGAAAAGTTGCTGCTGCTGAAGGTCTAACCGTTTTCCCAGCGGAGCATTTTCTGTGAGCTTGTTGAAGGTCATAAATGAGAAAATGCTGCTTTGGGATCACTGATGACTTGACCTCATGGGGTCAGCTTAGCGGACTGAAAAGGCATCGACAGGGAAGAAGCTAGAGATGGCCTGAGATTAAGGAGCTGAGATTAAGGAGAGATTAAGGAAAAGTTAGAATAGAGAACATTCATCTGGTCAGGGGCACGCAGGTAAGAGGCCACAGGTGTTGCGAATCACCAAGGAAGCCATGAAAAAGTCCCACAGAGGAGATAGCTTTAAAGATCCACCGAGTCAGAGAGCAGAAGTCCAGCTTTCCACAGGGCCAGTCATATAAGCCCTTTCCTGTGCCCTGCCCCTCTGTGTCCTCCTTCCTTCCATCCACACCCAGAAACGGTGAGTAAGAGCACCCACCATGGGAGGGGCGGGGATGGGAGAGGATGAACTCATTTCACACCGCAACATTGCTATGGCGCCCAGGGAATGCACAGGATGGTAATTCCATGGGCGTTATTGGATTTGAGATGAGATCTCTATGTGTAAATTTTGCATAAAGCCATCATTTATGTCTTTCTTTTGCATGAAATTGTACACTTTGAGTCTTACATGGTACTGGGCATTCTAACTACCAAACTGTCTCTTCTCTGCAGGCCAGGTGAGTGCATTTGGGCCCATTGCTTTGTATCATCTATAGGGGGATGACATGCAAATTTATATATCAGCCCTGACCTTTTCCCTGAGCTGTGGTACAGACTGCGTATTGAACTGCCCCTTGACCATATTATTACATTTGGATGTCTGATGGAGGTCCCAAGTTAATGGGCAGTTTATAAATGTCCACAGGTTGGGTTTCCTCAGATTCGTTCTCTCTGTCTTGTCTGTGTCAGTAAATGGCACCACTATTCACTCACTGTCTTAGGCCAGAAATCTAGTTGTTACTGTTCCCTTTCCTTTGTACCCCACATCTAAGCCATTATGTCTTGCCAGTTTTATCACCAATACTGATCGTGAATGGAGAATTTCTCTCTACTGCAATAGTCCAGGTGGAAGATGATGTTTTTAGATCATTCTGACAGATGTGTGAAAAACAGGTGGCTGGGGACGAGATGGAAAATTCCCACTGCGCTCCTACAATGATCTGAAAGTCCTACCTCATGCGTCATCACCAAGTACTCTCCCTTCGGCTGACTGTGTCCTAGGTGGACTTGTCCCCTCTTGTTCTGGACACATACAAAACTCTTTACTGACAGGCCTTTGCACTTGCTGGCTCTCCTGTCTAGACATTTTCTTGTTTATATGCTGGTTTACTTGTTGAATTCCCTTCTCTTGCTCTGTATGCTTTTTTCTTCTGTTCAATTCTGTATTCCCAACAGTAGTAGAAGACCAGTACACAGTAATTGCCCATAAAAATTTGTTGATTGAATGAAAGAATGTAAGTATTTAAGGCTCCGCATTTAAATAGAAAAAAATCACGCCGTGATAGAAAGAACACTGGGGGTCTCAATGTCCGCTCCTGGGTCCTGACTCAGCCGCTTTGGCAAACTCATTTTAAAAAAAACTTTTTTCATAGATTCTTTTTTTTTTACTCCCAAACATGCAGCTTCTTGTGTCCATTAAACAAAAACAAATGACAGCCCGCAGAAATAAAAATGTAGGACATATATTTCCACACCGAATTCAATATAGCAAAAACACATAATTTCAAGCAAATGGTCTCTTCTCAGTCACAGTGCCCTTTTGATAAAATTTCACACCACAGGAAATCCATTACAATAAATATCTATTCCAGTATCTGTCCATTTAGCAATAATTCTCTTTACACTTGATGCCTCTTCCCTAATGAATAGTCCTGGGGACCCTGCCCTCCTTCCCTCTGAGATTTCTGGAGTTTATACTCTGCCTCTGAGTACTTGCTAGTTGTCATGGTAGCCTTGCTAATTTTGCTTATTTTTTTTCCTCATATTTTCCCACAACCTTTGAAAAGACCAAGTTAAATATGTGCCAAGGGCTATTTCTGACTTAATGTTGTAGGCATGAAAGTATTTCTTTTCTTGGCCTCTTGAAAAATGTTAAATGGTGGTCTCAGCATCATTGATTGAAACTATTTGTTTATTCCCAGGGCTGAAAGTTAAGGCCATTCTATTTTGATAGCACTATTTATTTAAAACAAGCTTGAAATCAAAGACATCTCATACAGTATGCAGGGAATGCTGTTTAACCCAAGTAATCCCAAAGTAAATAATTTATTGGATTACTCAGGAGGTTGAGAAATGAAGGTAGGATTTGGGTGTATTTGCTTTGCCTTTTTCTTTTTAATTACTCACTAAATAAGTGCATGTGTTGTGTGAGTTTAGAAGAAGTCTTAGTGAAAAGTCTTAGTGAAAAGAAGACATTATCTTGGTGGTGACCCTAGGTGGCCCCCTGAAAAACAGATAACATACATACCGACTTAGCAGGGCAAACTGGCCACCCGTGGTTGCATGGTGGCAGTCACATTTGTATTTAACAGATAGCTTTGCCAAAAAACTAGTGCTGAAAGAATACAAATAGGAATTTTTGTTGTTTATTCTAGCCTTTTGAGTGAGCTTTTGCACTGCTAATATTTGGTTGTCGATAAAACTACGTCTCTGCAAGCCCAGCTGCTCATGGACCATGGTGGCCACATGCCCTGCTCTCTCGGAGTTCAGGTTCCTGTTGGTAAGCCCTGAGAGACAATGCTTATCCATTTATTTACATTTCGTGAGAGAATCCTGATCATTTGCGCTTCCTGGTAAAAAGAAGGAAATGGACTAACAGAAAATATTTAAGTAGACCATGAGAAGGAACTTACTGACCCTGGGCAATAAAAAACTGGCTGAAAGTCCTAGAAGTTGCAGATGGACAATTGGAAACCATCTCTTTAGGAGGATTTAAACATTTAATCAACTCAAAAAGCAGACCTCAATTAGGGTGCACACAATCCCAGTGACTGGTCTTCCAGCTCCCAGCATCCTCCAATCAGGAAACCCTGGGAAATGTGAAGCAGGTGGGTTAGGTCAAATTAAAGGTAACAGATTTATGGAGCTCATTACCCAAAAGCAGTACCTGATTAAAATATCATCAGATGGGTTTAATTGAATTTATGGGTGAAGATACATTACACATTAATAAAGGAAATCATGGACATTCGAAATAGATACCTGATCCAAGAAACACTCCTGCTTATAGCTCCAAATATTTTGAAATTGACAACATGCACAAAATGTACCTTGTTGTCACTCTCAGAGAAAGCGTATCAGACTAACTGGCTCATTAATTTGACCTATTATGGCATTTCTTATATTCTTACATTCCTAAGACCTCCTTGAAGGCTCATTTGGCCTTGAAGCACCACAAGGTGAAAAAAAACTTCTCAGAATTAATAGGGAAGTTACCAGCATGCTTTTCCACAGGCTTAGCAAATTGTCAGCTTATCCTTGAAAGAATAGCCTCCACCAGAATTCCCCCCCCCCCCCGTGACAGCAGCAGAGGGGCAGAAAAGGGGATTGTGAAATCGCTGCCGTAGACTGGGTTTCCTCCCTAAGTCTTGCCTACGTTTCATCCAGGCACAGAACAATCTTGAGTTCAAATATTTATATAATCTCCGATGAAGAAATACAGGTCTCCTCATTTCTTAAGAGTTTCGGGCTAATGCCTGATTAACTGGGCACAATGGGCAAGTCAAGTGTCTTTCATTACTGGCAAAATAATAAGAACGGACTGAGGCCGGCTGGTGTAGCTCAGTGGATTGAGCGCGGGCTGGGAACCAAGCAGTCCTGGTTCCATTCCCAGTTAGGGCACATGCCTGGGTTGCAGGCCGGGTCCCCAGTGAGGGCCATGTGAGAGGCAACCACACATTGCTGTTTCTCTCCCTCCTTCCCCTCTCTCTAAAAAATAAATAAATAAAATCTTAAAAAAATTATTTAAAAAAATGGACCGAGCCTAAGGTAAACAAAACACGAAGCAATTAAGAAAGAGCAACATGGATTTTTATTTCAAAATATTGAAATAATCTTAAAGGTGTGCTCCTTTGAATGTGTATGATCTAATGTGAAAGCAGCCACCTAGGCATGCTAACTTTGACTTATGTCTATGATGCAAAACATTTTATGACCAAAAGAAAAAGGCCTAGGCAGCAGTAATGTGTGAATAGATCTATTTTGATGAAAAACACCAGTATAGAGACTGTTTTTCCAGAAGGTGGGCACTTCTTGCTCCTGAGGTGGTTCATTCTTTCACTTAGATGTTATGTCTGAAAAATTATGCTTGTTCTGCAACCATAAACCTGCCCGTAAGTGAAAGCAGCCCTGCCAACCCTGTTTGAGTCATTAGAAGAGTCGACCAGTTGTTCGCCTGTCCTTTCTGCGTGGCTGAATTTCCTTAATGACCAATTCATTGTGTGTCTTCAAGCATGACACCTGAAAAACTGTGATCTCTTTAATGAAGGATCCATTAGTCTTTCAAGAATGTGAACATGTGAAGTTGAAAAACCAATTCAATAAGGTATCTCCTTGAAAGAGCTCTAATCATGCTGTGAAGAACATTTACACAAAATATAACTTATCCATGCATATTTAACGGAGCAGAATGGTGTTGGGAGCCACATTAGCTGACCCTGAGAGGAGCACAGGCTCAGCTGACTAGATACTTTCCAGTTTCATGAAGTTGCTAAGATGCCACTTTTCTCTTCAATCCACATTTATAGATAACAGAGCATTCTTTCTCAGAGCATAAGCCATTCTCTTTCTGCGTTCTTTGAACCTTGGCAGCACCCTGTCTCCAAGATCCCATGATCATAGGCAATCACCCCGCTGTTGTGTGCAATGTACTGCTTTCTACAAATCTTCCTGGCACCATCAGAAGCGACTCCCAGGAGACAAAGCCCAAGAATGACCCTGAGTATTACCTCTTTGTATATTCACTTTTGCATTTTATCTTTGCAGTTCTAAACCTATTCAAAGGTTTTTCTGTTTGAGCTTCTAAAATTTAGCATACCCTCTGCTGAATTGAGAGAGAAAAAGATGAAATTATAATACATGAACTGCTGTTGCTCTGCACATTAATACAGTAATAGAAAAGAGGAGTTTTTCAATGCAAAAATGAGTTTTGCTCTTATTTCACATATTTAAAAATAATGTAATGTATCAGGAATTAATTTTAAGGTAGTCAACTGTGATCTATCACCATTAAGTCACTTTTACCAAGGAAAATAACTCAATATACTTTTTATATTATAGAAGGAGAAATAAACTATATTTCATTTTAACACAGAAATACAATTTTGTCCCACAGGATAATTGGATTAGTAATATAGGAAGGTATCTCATAATAGGTTTTTATTATATTTTTTCCTAAAGTTGCATAATAAATATCAGCTTCCATAAAGGCACTTACCTGCAAAATCATCTGAATAGTTGTTTCTCTGAGTATATTCCATAGTTCTATTGAATATGTTCACATGGGAGATTTCTAGTTTAGTATTAATTTTTATAGAGTTAAATATCTGGACAGTGATTATTTGAAAAGAACTGGAGTTAATAAAGAGTTTGGTGAGCAAACAGTTTGTCTATTACCTAATTTTTCCAAGTCATAAAGAATTGGAGCTAATGGTTTTGATTACATGTCTGATGAAAGTACCGTAAATGCTGTTACAGCTAGGGTCTTGCTTCGCCTGAACACCTTGAATGTAACATGTGTGGGCAGATCTGTAGCCCTGTCAGGCACTGCCCACTCACTGCATGGAGGGCAGAGGAAGTTTCTTGGGAGAAATTGTCTTCTGAGGAAAGAAGAAGGGAGGCAGTCAGGCTTGACCCAGTAACAAAGACTTAATCTTCAGAAAGAAGTAGAGATTCTGAGTTCAGCATTGAGCCTTGCTGTTTGCAGCTGATTTGTTTTCCAGTTCTGGACCCCTGTGGACTCCATCCTGTGGGTTCAGAGTCCTGTGAAGTGTGTGTGTAAGGAGGCTGGGTGGGCTTGTGAGGAAGGATGACTTTGAATAAAAGCTGAAGGAGCCGAATGACTAGGGATTCCCTTGGACACGGCTTTGGTGCTTGCCCTAACAGATGTAACACAAAAAGTAGAAACAGGAGCACCTCCCTGCTGTCCATTGAACCCAAACCAAACCAAAGCAGAAAACAAAACAAAAAAAAAATCGCAAACGAAAAAACGCCACTGTTTTGATGGACTGCTGAAGGGCCTGTTCATCTGTGGCGTGTGCAATTGTGGGGCAAATTTGGGAGGAATGTAGCTCAGCAGCAATGCACCCTTGGGCTGTAAGTTTTAGGGGAAGAGACCACTGGGAGTGGGGTGGGGGTGCAGAGGACAATGATGTGCGTCGCTGAGGCCACTTGCACGGTAGTTAATTTTTGGGATGACGAACAGTGTCCTTTCTTGTTCTCTTCCATGGTTACATTATTAAAATGGGGGTTGGCACCATTTGTTCCCCTTTGTATTTAGTGGCTGGTGAAACTGAAGTGACTTTCATTTGCTTAAAATTCTCTAAAATGGCATTTTTTAGTCATTTGCCTATTTATGAAAAAATTTTCTTGTGATTGAAACGTTAGGGAAACACGTTTCTTTGTCCCTCTGTGGCATCCATATCTATTCTAAACTGGAGGGTGCGTGGAATAAAAATTTGGCTGGACGCTTCCTTTCTCTGAGCCTCCCTAAAAGTCAGCCCCCAAATTATCCTTTAACACAGGGTTTCTCAACCTTGGCATTGCTGACACTTTAGAGAATTCTTTGTTTTAGGGAACTGTTGTCTGCATTGTGAGATGGTTAGCCACTGCCCTGACCCCCTAGGTACCCATAGAACACATCCCTCTTCCCCAGGTTGTTATAATAAAAAATGTCTCTAAACCTGGCCAGAGAAGGGGAGGCAAAATTGCCCTAGGTTGAAATCAACGTTCTTGTGTCATGGTGTACTGATTTGAAACAAAGGACTTTGGAGAAAATAATGTTGGTGGAATTGGCCATAAAGTTATTAAAATACCAATGGTCCTATGCATTCTTTACTTAATTCTTGACACATTTGCTTCTTACTATAAAACATAGGGTATATAGATGCTTAAAACTAAAAAGAGTGATGGTTGCCATTTATTGAAGACTTCCTGTGGGCCAGACACTGTGTTAAGCACCTTATCAACATTCCTTGAATTCTCTTAGCACCTCTTTGCAGCTGATATTATTATTCTCAGTTTTCAGAGAAGGGTGAGAGAGGTAAGACAATTGTTTGAAGTTGCACAGTAGTTGAACTATATGCTGTTTAAACCCACATCTACTTGGGGACATACTTTGGAGGTTCACTTTATGAGTCAGTCAGGGCCATTGTAGGAAAAGCCCGCTCCGATGGGGTAACCCATAAGACTTCAACAGAGGTCACATTTACATATGAGGAGGGCAATGTGACAAGGACGGATGAAGCTTCCCTGTGCTGTAAGAGCTGCCAGGTCTTATATGAGATGAGGTCTGAAGGAGCCAAAGGAGGGAATAGTTACCCTAAGCCTGAAAGAGTGGCTATAACTTCAGGGAGGACTGCCAGACAGGAGCACAGACAGGCATGGTCACCTCAACAGCTGCCAGGCCGGAAGGCACTTGGGGGAGGAAAGACACTGAAGCCCATGCTGTCTCCTACCCTTTGACTTGCCATTGGTGACTCAGATCCAACAGGAAACCTTGGGGCAGAGGAGTCTGTGGCTCTTATGCTCATCCACGCAGGTCAGCTCCTGGGGCTCGGAGTTGGGTAAAGGCAGAGAGTGAATCAGGAGGGGCAGAAGGAAAAATTCCAGAAAGCTTTAACCTTAATAAACCTTTGTATAACTAAGATACTTTGCTAAATAATTTTGAGCAGCTATACAGAACATGACAATAATATTAGTAGTAATGTGCTGTTAAAAGGTAAACTGAGGCATATAAACACTTTAAGAGTTTATTTAAGCATTTATCCATTTGAATTGGGCACCATCAGTCGGGAGGTGGTTTGGAGCCAGGGGTAGGATTTCCATAGGAAAAAGAGGGGAATCAAAGAAAGGAAATTAGTTGATTGACTATAGCTTAAAACCTGGCTTGCTGTTTGTGATTGGTTGTCCTTAGCATTTTGATTTCATAACCTTGAGGTATTTACAGGCTTAGATTTAGGTTTGCTTACATAGGCCACCAGGGCGTTCCGGCCTCCTCCATTCAATGGCCTCCTTGTCTAATTAATCTAACAGCGCCACAGCAAGTGCGGACACGTGTTTTCTGTAAAGGGCCAGGGAGCAAATATTGTAATCCCTGTGGGCCATGTGGTCTCTGTGGCAACGACTCACCTCTGCCATTTTAGAGCGAATGAATGAGTTGGCTATATTTCAATAACAATTATTATTATTATTTTTTCTTTCAAAGGGCTGCAATTTGCCAACCTCTCTGCTATAGGAGAACGCAAAACTACATCCATGCACACTAAATTATGTCCAGATATTGCTTCCCCAACCCCATATATTGTTCTAATGTAGAACAAGCAAATGAAAAATTTGGTGTGTTTCTTTTATGTGTGTGTACAGATCACCCTATCTAGGCTCAGAAAATTAAAATCATTTGCAGTAGAATTTCTGAATTTTATTTTTTGTCATTTCAACTCTGTTATTGCAACAGCAGACTGATTATAGCGATTGACTTTGTATTTAACCTACTTTTAAAACTTGATACAGTATTTACTGAAAAGTGAGAAAATGCAAGTGGGAGAAACACTATTTTTTATGAAACCAGTGAATTTGTGGAAATAGATATGCATTAATAGCATATGGAAAACAATGTGAAAATCATAATTATAATATCTACCTAAATAATCCTTATTAAAAAGGGACCAGTTAGGAAAGTCCAGGTTACTCAACTTCTGGGCAGATGCTATATAAAAGATTAGTGAGATGGTTATGCCAAAAAGGTCATATTTTATAAAGGGGACCAATATTATCAAAATATCATAGAGACAAATACAGTCTTTAGTGAGGCCTCCCTCCCTCCCTCCCTTCCTGAGCTATAGACTCAAGTAAATTGGGCTTGATGAAATCCAGCCATATGACCTTGGACTCTAGCATCCTTTTCAGGTCTGTGGAGATGCTGAGGAATGGCTGATGTTTCTTTAGTCATGTTTGACTTCAACTGTTCAACTGTAACTGTCAGTTTCACGAGCCATTTCACCATTCCGCGTGTGCTGTTCTGTTGCACGTCCTGAATGTGACAAGGTTCTTTGTTCTTGACTCCTGCACACATGTCCCCTATTAACAAGTTCACATGTAGAGTGGACTTAGGAGGCATCGCATCACAGCTTATAATTGATTACTACACAATTCATACGTTCGCTGAAATCCTTGAGTGGTTCTCCGCTGCGGTCTCCGTCTCCAAGGTATTTGCTTCTCACCCAACCTCTCTCCTTTCTACTGACCCCTGGAAACACCTCCTCACCCCCAAATCTCTTCTGTTTTATTTAGGGAAACATTCTGGGTCCTTCCAAGCTGAGTCCTGCTTATGGAAAACTTGCTCATACCCTGAGCTTGACAATAGCCTGTCTGCTCTGGCTCTGAGCAACCTCTCCTCCTTCACCATCTATAAGGGGAAGGCAGGAGTCAGGTGAGCTCTTCCCTCCTAATTTTAATTAATTAAACTTCTGTAGAGAGCAGAAGCAAAGACTCTTGTTTATATTAAAGACAAAACAAAACTAATGCTCCATAATGCAGTATAACATTGAAAACTATAGCAGCCCAAAAGTTTAAAGTTTATCATTTTTATTTGTTTGATTTCTTTTATTCAGTTATTTTTCGTCTGCCACTGGTCAACTGTGCAAAGATGAGGTTCTGTTGACCATGAAATAGGAGAGAATGGGCATGGGATAGCTAGGAAATCCCTTTTCCAAGTTTTTTCTTTGAGGTTACACTCTTGGCAAGGTGTAGAGATAATTACAAATTTTGGATTTATTTTTGAAACTATTCTTTCGGGCCATTAAAAATTGTATTTTATTTATAGGAGTTTGCCCTTTGCTTTTCCCTCGTCTTTTTTCACGTCCTCAGTTGAAAGTGAACAATTAAGCACTTAATTGGATAATTTAGGTCTCTAATCCTCTTTAATTTAAACTGTACATATAAGATCATCTTCTTCTTAATTTTACTTTTTGAAGATTCAAGTATAAAGAACAGGTGGGGAAAATTTTTTCCCTAAGAATGATTACATGGATAGAGAGTTGCTACTGGTATGTTTAATTTCGGAGATTCTGATTAAGATAATTAAAGCAGGACTGAGAAGAACCAGGGGTTGCTCCTGGTGTTACAGGAAGCCTTTCTTCCACAGTTTTGAGATCAGTTTTAGAAACGAGCTAAGAACAGTGAATCAGGCTGAGGCTGTAAGGAAAAATGTGGTTGTATCAACGGTGTTAGACCTGAGAGTATTTACATAATTCAATCAAGTGAGTTCTGAAAAAAAAGGACAATATTTTGCCTTTATAAAAGCTTATTTTATGGAAATTATGTATATCATGGCCTAAGGAACCTAAACTACATTTCCTTTTGGAATCAAAAGCTACATTACTACAATGTTGATGTTATGGAAACCTGTAGAGGAGAAGTTTTGATTAAAATAAATTCCTGTTACTATAAAGGTAAGAGGCAGCCAGCCAAAGGAAGGGCAGAATGAAGCCTATGCTTTGAGGAAGAGCGGTTGCAGGCTGTAAAATGTGATGCTGGGAGAGGAGGGAATTGGGATGATTTATATAACTCAGTAATGCAACTTCAGCGTAATCTAAGTAATGGTTTCTAAAGTGACCTACGGCGACTTTAAACCTTCCAACCGCAAAACCTTAATTCTGAATATATTTTAATTTATAACAAGAAGGTATACCTCAACATGTTGACTCACAAAAGAAGTTCACAAATACAGATTTCCAGAGCATAAATCTATAGAGCAAAGTGGGTGGCAGATACATATTCCAAGATGCTTTTGAAATTACATTATTATTTTAATGCTGCAAATTTTGTGATTAGCATGGAATTGAAATAGCCAACAAAGCTCTTAGTGAAGATAAAGGCAAAGATTTCTTTTATGTAAAATTCGGTTCCATTCAATTCAGTCCCTCAAGTATTTCTGAGGGCCGGACGATCTCTGGGGGCCTTTTGCATGCAGGTGCATCCACAGTTGTCAAAGTCACAGATTGATTTGCTGCACAGTGTTTATGACAAGGCTTGACCAGAGCATTTGGATACATTTTCTCATTTCTTGCCATTTCTCTCCTCTTTTTTTTTTTTTTTTAACTTTCTAAAAACTTTTCTTGGTTATTATTATTATTTACTATTTTTCTCTTAGTCTTTCCAGTTTTATCAAAGCATTTTAATCTCTATTGTATTGTGGTGAGTGAGCGCTTTATGGAACCCAGCCTCTCTCATGGAAGATTCTTATCCTGACTCATAACATATATGAGGCCCTCTTTCAACAAGGAGCCAAGCACAATGGTGGTTTCTGAGACTTTCAGGGTGGACACAATGCCTGAACTTCAATAGTTTGCATCTTGAAATGTACATAGAAGTGAGGGACAAAATCTTCTTTACCTGTGTGTGCATTTTCTGCTTTGTTCTTGGTGCATTTATACAAGGACATGATGCACACTTCATGTTTTATGTAGCATCATTTTACCTTCACCCTCAGACCAGTTACACCACCCATTGTCACCAAGTAATTAAGCTATTGTCACTGTCACCCTAGTCTAAACTAATGTCATCTCCCTCAGCTACCAAAGTAGCTTTATCATCGGTCTCTCTGCTGACTCCCTTGTATGCCTGAGGTTCACTATTCACTTGACAATCAGAGTGGTCTTTTAAAAGCATGAGTCGGATTTGCCTGAAATACAACAGAGGTTTTTCATAATATTTAAAATGAAATCCAAACATGATTTGGTCTTTGACTCCTCCTTGATCTCCTCTTGCATTGTTCCCCTCCTTGCCGACCACACCCCATGCTCCCAGCTTTCTTTCAGTCCCCCCAGCAGGCCTGCTCCTTGCTGGGCAGTGCTCTGTCTTTGTAACAGGAGCAGTGAGGACCCTTCCTTACCGTTACCCACTCGGAGGTCACGTTGTCCCATTTACAGAGATCTTCTCCCCAACCGCTCCAGTTGACAGAGCCACATAATACCATCATACCACCTCTTTCAATTCTCTGCGTATACTCACTCTGCTGCGTTTTTCAGACTATAAGACGCACCCTCCCCCTGCCAAATTTGGGAGGATAATGGGGGTATATCTTATAGTCCGAATGTCGTTTACCTGGCTGTTTACATTTACAATGGTGAAATATTATGTTATTTATGTTATTAAATATTTTGCCACATTCTTTGCTTCAAAACTTGTTTTCCTATTTTCTTCCTCTAAGACCTAGGTGCGTCTTATGGTCCAGTGTGTCTTATACTCCGAAAAATATGTTAACTTATCTCCTGTATTTGTTTTTATTGTGTTTTGGCCATCTTCACCCAATAAAATACAAGTCTTTATGCCTAAGGAACACTCCTGACTTGCTTGTCTCTTCCTCAGAGCCTAGGATAGTGTTTGCTATGTAGTGAGTGCTCAATAAATAATTACACGAACCTTCTTTACACTTTCCATCTAGGACGTAAGACTATAGATAAATTATAACAAATCTTTCCCTTCTATCTGTCTATTTTTAGTTTCAGTCAGATACATATGATGTTAGGATCCTAAGGCCAAATGTAAAGATCTTCCTAGTGTAACTATGCAGCCTGGGTCCAGCCATCTGCCACCTTGTACAAGCATGACACAAAGATGAGGGGAAGGAAAAAGGTTTATATTAAAAGAATGCCCAATTTGAGAGGGTGGGAGCACCCCTGCTCCAAGCCAAGCACAGAAATTCCCTTATTCCCAGAAAGACTGAAATCCCCACCCATGCCTGTACGTTCCGTGTCATTCCTTATCTGTCGTTTCTGGAGCTCAGGATGGCTACACAAATGGGTTTCCCTCCTCAGATTCATGGGTTCCAGTGTTGCCATCACCTTGTGCAGCTTTCTCTCTTTCTCCTGGGGTCTGGGGCCTGCTGCCAGATCACTGCAGCGAGTGTCAGCCCTCTGGGCCCTGGGCTCCAGCGTGCAAAGCTAATCATACCCCTGGGGCAGAGGAAATGTCCCAGCCTGCGTCTAAGCAGTCCATGGCCTAAGAAGGCGCCCAACAAATGCTGCCCGCCAGATCCTGCCAGTGCCCCTGCCCTCACCCAGCTGGGGGCGAGGGGCGAGGAAGAAAGAGGAAAGGACCTGTGTTTCCTGGGGCATTCTGTTTTAGTGACTTGGCCCAGAAACCCATGTGCCACTGAGTGTCTGGCTTTTCAAGCAACATGCGTTAATGTCTGCCGTGCTTGTTAGCTCCCCAGTGTCTTTGACCTTCTTCTGGCCACCATTTTGCAGAAGACGGCAGAATCTCTAGTCACAGGAAGGGGCATATTGTCTGTTTGCCCACGGCAGGGTGTCCTGGTCACATGTGTGTTTTGTGACCTTCTCAGCCCATGCAGGCTCTCTACGAGCTCCCTCTGGCTATGTTGCAAGTGCACCGGTTGTTTGCCCTCCCCTGGGGTAGGGAAGTCTGTTTTGCAGGCTGTGGCTTCAAACTGCCGCCTGGCTGTTTCCTGAAACCCCTCCCCTCTGAGGGGGTTGCTGGCTGTGGTGCTGCTTTTGGGATCTCTTGCCCACTCCGTGGCAGTCTGGCCAGACCCACGCCGTTACACTACCTTGCACAAGTGCATTGAAGAGGTCTGCCTTTGAGTTTGTGGTGCCCTACAAGAAAGCCAGCAGAAATTGTTCATGCCCAGGGACACCTTTTTTTTTTTTTTTTTTAAAGTTGACTCTAAGTAACAACACTGGAGCTGTTGTGGAAGGCAGATATCAACTATATTTTGTCTAACGGAGCTTCAGTTTTAATATGAGAAGTTAGAAGTCATGCACAGCAGGTGGTGAGGTTGGGAAAATGAATTTCTGACCCACTCAAGCTGCAAGCACAGGGTACATGTGGTCTGAGGGCTGATTCAAGCTAATATCTATGACCTGTGCTTACAGGTGCTTATGAAGCCAACTCATGTTTTTAAAGTCCCTGTTGGAAAACCAGTTAAGGATTTCAATTTATTTAAGGAGAGTGTAATCCTTAAATCCACGATCTTTTCAAAGTAAAGATCTAGACTCAAGTGATATTCAGACTGTAGTGGGATGAACATTAGTAGGCCATAAAATCAATTCAATGGGTCACGATAAACAGCTTTTTTTGGAAGAAATATAATAAAAGTGAATCAAGTAGGAAGAGTCAGAGGGCATTATACATTATAAAATTTGTAACAGTTTCATCAAAACTATCTATCAGTTTTATGACTGTAGTTTGTACGGCATCACGATGGAAAATACATTTCTTCCTGTGAATGGGTCAAAAATCTGTGAAAGCCACCAGAGAATGTTGGATTGGGCTGGACTGACTTCATCTGACATTAAATGAAGAATATTTTAGAGAGAATTTTTCCAAGAGTATGAGGACCAGGTCCCAAATAAAGGCAAAATCAAATTGTCACTGAACTCCATTAAGTAGAAAACTGCTGATATACAGAGGAGAATGTGTTAGAATCCACACTTCATCATTCCCTCAAACATCGCCTGATGCACTTTGCCCCTTGATGGTTCATGACTCGTTTGAACTTCCCAGCAAGGACCTCGGCTCCCCGAAGTAGAATTGGTCCTATAATTGTCCTGTGTGTCTCATAATGCTGAGAACATCTAGTCACAGAAAACATGAACTGAAAAATAGAACTGTGAGGCACCGCGGGTCAGATACAGTCTGTGTCGCTTTAGCTGGCCCTGCATTGCAACCCAGCAATGATGCCCACGCATTTCAGTTTTCTATTTGTACCTGTTTTCAAACCAAGTCTGCTTTTAAATTTGTTAAAAATAAGACATCAGTAGTTACAAAATGTCAAAAACACTTTTTAAAATTCCAAATAGCTTCTTCTAATCTATTCCTTAAAAAAAAACAACAACAAAATTTTGAAACCTGTGCTTCTATCAAGGGAAGATAGCACATTCTCCTAGTCTGACTTGTTTTTCTTCATTATGGTGAGATCAGAACCCAGAAAAGGTAGAAATGGCTTCAGGTTTCTATTTAGATTCCTTTGCCTGACTGAGGTTTAGGTTCGGCTCTTCCTTCCCTGTCCAAAGTCACTGAGTTAAATTAAACAAGAGATTGCTGAGAAGATGAAGCCAAGCATGACTAACACCTTGTCTCAGACACACGTCAAGCTTGGTTAAGGATTAGACTCCCCTTGGTTATTGCCGGGAAAGAAGGAAGTCTCTTTTCGTATGACCCAGCATGAGTGAGCAGGTCTCATGTTAGTCAAAGCAATTTACTTTTGTATTTCTCTATTGTAGTTCACAGCAAGTCCTTTTAGTAAGAATAAAAGGGCTTGCTCTGCAATCTGCTTTTATTGTTTCACTGAAGAGTAGAAGAAGCAAAGCATATTTCAATCAGAAGAATTATACCTGAGTGCTATACACGTTTCCAGAGCCAACAGAGAGAGCCCTGATGTTTTTAGAGAAAAATGTTGATGGCAAACCCATGGGGAAATAAAATCCTAGGCTAGCCTGAGTGAGCTATCTCATTGGGTAATAATCAGGAGATAAGGCGAGAAATTCCAGAGATTAGCTCAAAGAGATAAGATGCCCAGACTTGGAAAGAGAAAAAGACATTGCTAGGATACAGAGTGACTTCTATGGAACCTGAGTGCCACTGTTTTACAGCGAAGCCACTTTCTATTGATTGGTGTTAATGAGATGAGGGGCCCCACGGTGATGGATTATCAAAGTCTACCTAATCTTGTTTTTTTACTATTTAATCTTTCTTGTTGCTATGGTTAGAAATATGTGCAAACTAAATCCTTGTTTCTTCTTCCACTTGACCTTATTCTGATTCATCAAATTGATTCTCTTACACTCTGAACTATGCCAATTATTGTGTCTGTCAAGCCATACATTCATTAGAATATTGGGGCTAATGGACATGCTCTAAGAGCACATTCATCTTTAGAAATACGGTAAAAGCTAATTCTTTTGGCTCAGCAAAGCTCAGGTTGACATCTTGCCACTCTTCTGCTGCCAGGAATATCTGGTGACTTAATGAAGCAAAGATCTTAAACACACAACTCAGTGGATTATTCAATATCAAGGTTTGCACTAGAGTCTGAGAAAGAGGATTAATTAACACTTTCAGTTCTACAAAAGCATAGGCGATGAATTAAAACACAGGAGGACTACCAGGATGGACAGTGCGTCAGGAGGATTATGCAGTAACTTGTACCTCAAGAGCCCATTGATCTTCCTTTTCATATGGTATTTTAAAAATAATCTTTTATATGCCGGTGGTAATGCAACTGGATTAGTGGAGCCAACTGGCTGTGACTGTTTAAATATTAATTCGGACAGCAACGTCTAAATCAGTGATTTTCAGCCCTGACTGCATATTAGAATCATCAAGGAGTTTTTAAAATTTGCAGATGCCTAGTCCCCACCCCTAGAGAGACTGCTTTAATTGGTTGGGGGCAGTAGGGCAATATCCTGGCATCAGAATGTTTTAAAAGTTCTGTCGGTGATTTGCATGTATAGTCAACATTGAGGACCGCTAGTAAATAAATGTTAAAACAGAATAGCTTTTTGTTACCAGAGTGTCTGACTAAATATCCTATGCTTTTAAAGATTCTCAACAGTGTATTTTGTTAAGAGTAGAGCAAGAACCCTCTTTCATTCAATCCTGATTACTTTGGCCTTTGCCATGTGAGCAAATTACGAGCTGAGTTGAATGCAATGAAAACATTTTGACCATTTTCAGGAAAGCTTTTTTAATTTCAAAATATAGTTGATACAAAATTTATACTATAAAAAAATCTCGTTTTTTTTTTTCCCAGCTCTCAGAAGGAAGCCCCAAAAATCTAAATTCAAGAGCAATTCTAAAGTACTGACATGTAGCCTTGTTCAAATTCATAAGGGCTTTAATAGGAGAAACTTATATGCATGGGCAAGGCAGCTGCTCCCATGCCCTTCCCAGGACAGGATCCCTTTTTATAGGGTGTTCATAATAAAACCATGTGGTGGGTAGCCGCTTAGACCACCATAAAGAATAATGTGTTACTAAGTGAGCAGGTAACATCAGGCAGTTATTACACTCTCTACGTTCATTAATCTCCTTCCTGGGGGCATGGCGTTCATCTTTGGGTGGCATTCTGGCTTTCTGGGTAGTTGGCCAGTCCTGAGGCTACACGAGTTGAATTGAGAGTCCAGATGTCTCCCAGAGAGTCTTTGCTGCTGGAGCCACGTTCTCCTGCAGCTGCATGATGGAATTTGTTTATTAGAGCAAAAGAATGCAAACTATACCCAAAGACTCTTTGTCAGTCCAATAGCAAGCAAACAAACAAAACCCTATTTTGTCTAGCTAGTTCAATTGACTAAAAAGGGGACAATTAGTTATTCTTCAATTTGCAGCATTAAAAAATCAGTGTTAATTTATGTTATCACTGAGGCATATTTCAACCATCATCAAGAACTCCACTTCTTGTCCCATTTTTAAAGTATGTTGGTATCTTCCACCGCAATCTTTTCTTCCCCCTAACATATGGCTGTTTTCTGGTGTTTTTTTAAATTTTTTTTATTTTTTTTAACAGCATATTTCCAACATGCAGAATGGTATAGCAAAATAGCAGTGAATGCCTGCTCACCAGCAAGTTTGGTCAAATCTTGACGTTTTCCCAAACCTGCTTTAGGTATTGTGGAGGGAATAAAGCAATGCAGAAACAAAGTCACCTGTCTCCCCTTTTTCACTTCCCACTCACCTCCTGGCTTCCTCCAAGATAAGCATTATCTTAAACTTACTGTTGTCCCCATACATGGATTTTACCATTCTTATATGCATGTATCCATAAGTAAAATCACATTTTATTCAAGTGGCATTTTAGAAAATGCTATTCCATAACTCCTTTCCTTGGCTCAATGCTAAGGTTTAGAAACACATGGCTCAAATTTATGTATTTTAACTCCTATACCATGTTCTATTGGATATTCATACAATACTTTTAGTCAGTTGTTGAACAATTTCTAGTTTTGAGTTATTACAGGCAACGTTTCAATAAACCTTTCTGTGCCCTTTGCTTTGTGTAAGCAGGCCTGGTTTCTCCTGTGTCCCTCATGAGTTATTAGTTGCGTAACATCTCCTGCAAAATTAAACTTTCTTGCCGCTTAGTGCCAAGGGGCTGAAAGGCAAATTTCCTGGTTTCTATTTCATTTCAGTCCCCTCTAGGAGTGTCAATAGTAGGGTTCTGACCAGGACAATTAAAAGAGGTTGAGCTACCTAGTTAGGATAAAAATAGCCTATGGTGTGAAGTCTTTGTGATTCATTGGCTCCTTTAACTGTAAATTTGTACTGCTCTTGCAGTAGATAATTTCTCGTATGCCACTTCCCCAGTATTCACTCTAATTTACCTTCCACTTGGAACTCCGAGGAAATTGTTCTTTGCACCCTCGAGGATGAGAGGCTTTTCCGTGGGGTCTTTCAGATACAAGCTTTGTGAGCCTCTGAGAGCGATCAGAGAGTTAATGCTTAAGGTCACTCTTCCGACTTTCCGTAAGATGGGCTCTTCCTGCTAATGAGACTCGATTCACCATCACCCGTTTCTGATCATTGCACGCAAAATTGGATGGCTCTCTATTCCACCTTTGCCTTCAGCTCGTTTCTTTGTGTAACAGCAGGAAAGGGTTTTCGGTAAAACCTCACCCGATAATTTTAACCATTAAGTAAACAAAAAATCTAGCTCATGTAATACTGCATTTTTTAAAAAAGTAATTTGTGTGTTTTTGTTATAGAGGATGTACACTATTATGTTAGTTTCAGGCATTTATATAATCCAACAGTATCAGTGCATGTTTGAGTCAGTCACGGCAGCTCCTGTTTTATGGGGTTGCTTCCATCTTCCGAGGGGCCTCTCCCATGTGGGCAGGTGCAAGCCCGATTTTGCTTCTTTCTGCATCCTGAGTTGCTTCAGGCTGGGAAAGGATACCAGTTCATGTTATGTTGCTCTTCTTTACTCTGATGAGCTTAAGAAGAGTAGGTCAAGCCAGGCTGATATTCTAGAGAGCTGTCAACTTCCATCCCACGCGGGGCCCCCATGTTTTTGCAGCGAAGTAACCAGATTTTTTCTACTTCTGTTATATCATCCACCAATAATTTCAACCCAAGCCACATGAGTTCCATTAGAGAAAACGGGACAAGGGCCAGCATTAACAGAGAGGATCAATTCCTTGGATCAATATCCTGACTGAACTCACGGTCCCTCCACTTTCAATGAACTATGTATATAACGTTCGAAACCTGGAAAATGACGGGTGGTGTCACCTACTCCAAGTAAGTTACATTCTTCATCTGCGCTACCATCAGCTCTGATCATTCCGCCAGGTAGGAGTTAAGATGCACGGGTAATGCCGTTTGGACCCCAAGAATGAATTTATCATAGGATGAAAGATGAACATGCTTTCTGTTATAAAATTTCCCTTGCAGGAAGGGCTACCCTATGCATTCCCAATGTCTTGTTTCTTGCTGGTGTGGATAGACAGGAGTCTTCTGTATTAGAAAAAAAAATCCCTATAATTCCCCAGAGAATTAGGAAATCTTTCAGTATTCTAATTATCATAAGTAAAAAAAAATGTGGGTAACACACAAAAAAAGGGCATGATAAAGTCAGGCCCAGTCTTATGCCCAGGAGGCTTTGGGGTGGCTTACGCAGTTGGCTTGTGGTATTGTGTAACTTGTACACCCTGACCTAGCATGGTACAAAAATGAAGTGTTCCGCCCACTTGGACTCAGGGAAAAGGATATGACTCGGTCTGTTCCCCGTCATTACCTTATTTCTTCCCTTAAGCTCCGCATCCTGTTGTGCTGGCAGGCCCATGTGTGAGCACGTGCTGTTCCCACTCTTCAGGAAGCCAATTTATTTAAATTCGGGACAATCTGCTGCATATTCTTCCTAAACTGAGCTGTTAGTTCAGTCTTCCTGGGGGTGGCATGGTGGTGTCATGGTGGTGTCTGGGCTCCCCATGTTTGGTCTTCCATCCCTCCGTCCTAGCTCTGATCTAAGTGGGAGGAGTGACTGAGCTTTGGCTGCCTCTCCTAGCAAGAAAGCAGCTCCTAACATTAATCATTTGTTGTTCGCGAACTTCTAGTCTTCTGCCCATTACTCAAATTTTACTGCTTGAGGAGTTTGATTGTGGGCTTTTACTGATGGTAGTAGATCAGAATACATAGATGTTAACCAGTCAACCAGTACTTATTAGAAATGTACTCTGGGTCTATCTGTAGCCAAGGTAATAGGAGCACTTACATGATTCTTGCCTTTGATGGTAAGTAAATTAGTTCTTACTTTGATAGTAAGTCCATGGACAATTTGGAAGGTGTATGAATATAATTCATACCAGTGGGTGATCTCCAAATGAAACAGATGAGTGCCTGCCATACACCCTGGGTAAAAATAATCACATTAAAATGTAAAAATTTCTATTGCTAGAAATACAAATTAAGGCCTATGTGCTAATTTAAGGAATTGACACAGGAATATTAAACATACCTAGAATTAAAAAAATAGAAAGTAAATCATTTTTAAACACATGTGATAGAAATAAGAAATGGACAAAATAATTAATTGACACAAAAAACTTTGGCTTCTAAAAAGTGGAATAAATTTACCTGGTAAAGCTTTGACAAGATATTCATCACAAAACCTGCAAATTATTCAAAGGGATGGAAAGGAAGTGAGAGTGCGTGAAAGGCGTCACTACTACCTGTGGCAACAGTGACCAGACAGTATAAATGAGAAAGAGCACTAAAAAGAATAAATTCAGTTAAATCTTAAAAATACTAAAACGTTAAAATGGTACAAGATGGGTTAATTTGAATGAGGCACAGACAAGAACAATCGTGTTACTTGTTAAATTTTGGCTACTAATTGCGAGAGATCACATACTAATGTGGATGTGCTACTTGGAAAATTGGTAAAAGAATCTTAAAACTTTAGAAAAGCAATAACGACATAGAAGGGAATTAGAAAGACATCAGTTAACTAAATCTTTGCAGAAATCCTCACAATGCCAGAAGTCATCGCGCCCTATTATAAACTACTCTCTCTTATGAGCAGTTGATTAAAAATATTTCGATAGATGCATTATTACATATGGCAACGGGACATTCACCGTGTTGATTTTTTGAACTGACTAGATTGGTAAGGTACATAGTATAGTAAAATTATTCCTATTTTCTGAGAAATTTAGTTTCACAGATAAAGGAGCAAAGTTCCTATCTGTTTTGAGTGTACAAGGGTTATATGATTGCTTGCTTCTTCAAAACCTGAAGACTATAGAATAGATGACATTTGAGAGGTACAACAAAACTAATTCACAAAGCCTATTAATTAAAGGGTATCAGGTAAAAATATAAAATGCAATATAACTAATTGCCAGCAAACCTCCTACCAAGATTTTCAGAAACACATATAATGTCACTTGAGCTCTTATGGAGAAGAATTAAATCCAAAGCAAGAGAGCTCAAGTGCCAGTTTATATGAGAAAATTGTCACTTCCAGATCTAGAGTGGTATTTGGCACATGGTATGACATATGTCATCTTCACTGCAAGCATTTTCTTATGCATATGGTCTCTCAGCGAGAGGAGCCTATCCACAGTCTGTTTTATCAATAGGGAAGGCACCCAGACTGGAAATAATCTCACGTTAAGTAGAATCAGCTTATATTTGACCGAGAAAGAGGTGTATATTTTATAGGTATGCTTTTTCCTTTTAGCCAGTATTGCAAAAAAAAAAAAAAAAAAAGACAAAACTGTGTACTGATGATACAGAGTAGGTCCATGCCTACACACTGAACATCAATTGTATTGTAACAAGTTTAAGAATGTTCATGAAATATAAGGGATTTCCTATGGATTCTGAGTCTCATCTGGCTACCTTTAAACAAAAATCCTCCTTTTTTCAATTAAAATGCTTTATAATTTTTGTATCTTGTTTGATGCATAGCATTGGAAGTGTTGTTAGTATGATTTAAGGATGTCACTTTCAAAAGGAAGTATTGGCACAAATTCCATGATTATGTCTGAATGTTAAATAAAGTAAATTATGATTAGTAGCTAATATGTAAATGCAATATAGTAAGTGAAACCAAGTTAATTCCTTTTTGATAGATTTTTAAATGAAAAGAATATAACACATCATTTTTTAGTTCTATTTTGATTGTTTACTTTATTTAACAAATACAGGAAAGTAATTTTAGAAACTAAAAAAATACAATTATTTAAATACTATTTTTATTAGTGGGCAATGCTTTCTAAAAAAAATACATTTTACTCAGTGTGACCAGTAAATTTCTATAGACAATAAGAGAACTCCCAGCTAAGCTTCAACGGACATTTTTAAACATTGGAAAGGACCAAGGGATTATTTTGAATATAAATAAATAGAATTTGGAAATGCCCAAGAGTTCAGAACATCGAAAGTAACATTTTAGTAAAAGATACATTCTCACACCCTAAAGAAATCTTTGTCCTAGGATTTGCGAAAGAAGCTCAGCACGGTCGCCAGTACTCTGTGAACTCAGAGCCAGGGAATCGAGACTTCGGGAAATCACGGTGGAATTACAGCCTTGTGTTTGACGCGGAGTCTCCACAGGCAAGAGGCATTTAGCTCCATCTCTCGGACTGCTTTTGGCAGTTGCAATGACTGTCATAAGAGCCTATCTCAGATAGTCGAGCTTTCCTCTTGAGATTGTGGGAGGATTGCGCTGCTATCCTCCCCTTAAAATTAGACTTGATGATGTGACTTGCTTTGAAGACTAAAATGTGGTTCGAGGGGATGTATCATTTCTGGGTGGAAGTTTTAAAAGACAGTGTGTCGTTTGCTATACTCTCTTCCCCTCTGTCATCCTGATGGGCACTTCTTTGCGTGGAAGAGCCTCCGTCAGCATGGTTCCCAGATGGAGGGCACGTGGAGCCCCCATTTGACCAGGCGACATGAGAAATGAGCCTTTGTTGTTATTTGTCATTAAGACCTGGGGAATTGTTTATGCTGCTGCCTAGTGCTGCCTGCCCTTACTCAATTGAACAGCAATAAAAGTGACAGCAAATTAGTTATTATCCCAGAAAAGAAAACCAATAACAGCAAGAACAATATTGCACACTATTTGCTAAGGAAGCATCCCATTTTCTATAACACGTGGAAAAATTAATCAGTTAAGCTGTGTTTTATAAAATTTTATTTGATTTCAATGGTGATATAGAATTTATCAGTGACCCTTTGTCATTTTTTGTTATAGATAGAGGTCAGGAAACTTTTTCTATTTATGGACTGACAGTAAATATTTTAGGATTTGTAGGCCATATGATCTCTGTCCCAGCTACTGAGCTCTGTCACTATAGCCTGAAATTAGCCACAGACAATATGCAAATAAACGGACGTGGCTGTGTTCCATTAAACTTTACTTACAAAAATGGGTGGCGGGCCTGATTGGGCCTGGTGGCTAGAGATTGCCTGCTTCTGTTTTTAGATAACATATTTATAAAAACTAGTACGTTTCTATTGGCATTGTTTTACTTTCCTACAGGACCCAATGAAATATATTTTCTTAAAAGTGAATTCCTTTTTCTTTTTAGCCGTGTTCCAACTCTTTTTGTGCTATAGGTGGTATAATTGACATCAATGGATAAATTATTTGCTGTACAGTGAAAAGAAGGCATATTTACTTTCTGATTTACTAAATAACATGATTTTTGACTAATTTAAATTCTTTAACAGATAAGGCTGTTGAAGTACATTGAGGCAAAGGTTTGTTCGGTATCGTGGAGGCAATCTGCAGGAGAGCAAGGCTGTGGCCCGTCTCCTGGAGTCGACCTTCTATTGCTTCCTCTTCATTCGGAGCTCACGTCAGAAGGATTAGAACAAGTTCAGAAGGATTAGGCCAGAACATTTGAACAGGGTTGCTCTGACTTTATTTAAAGACTATAGAGACTGACTTTAGTTAATAATGAATAAAGGAGGCATTTAATGAGAATATGTGAATATACACAGAGTGTATTAAGCTTCAGTTTAAGGTTTTTTCAAGGTAGGAGGAAAAGAAAGATGTAGAGTACTGCTATTAACCTAATTTATGATGTTTACTTATTTCTACCTTTCTGACTAATGCTCCTTTTGTTCTCTTTATAATTCTTAGTTTCTATCTACTACCTCTTTTCCCCCCCAAGAGCTGCAAACATTAGCTGATTAATACTCAGTGTTCTTAGCTGCTGTGATCAGTGGAGGTAATCTCTCATAGCACATTGATATCTAAATCAACATAATATATCTAAATCACCTTTGCTAATCTACTGGAATTTGCTTAATGTTTCCTGAGCTTCTATCTCCTCTGCAACAGTGTGTTTAGGAAAAGAAATACCCAGGACATAAAGATATGAGAATTCAATTCTGTAGAAAGGAATGGGTTTCCCTTTGTAGTTCGAAATGTTTCATCAAAGCCTTCTAAAAGTTTTTCTTTCTTTTCTTTCCTCTTTTCTGTTCTTTTCTTTTCTCTTTTTCCTCTTCTTTTCCCTTCCTTTCCCTTCCCTTCCTTCCTTTCTGGTTGAGTTCACACTGAAGAGACTTCTTCCACGTGCAAACCACCAGCTTGGATGACCATGTTCCCTTACATTTCATGATCTGTTTTTCTACCTAATGTATGAGAAGAAGAAAAAATATTTTTAAGTGTTTTTTAAAAAAAGATTGAAAATCTGCAGTTCAGCTGCACATTACCTTGCAATTCAAAGTGTCACTTGGCCCTGGCCAGCCAGCTCAGTTAATTAGAGTGTCACCCTGATACAACAAGGTTCTGGGCTCAATCCCTGGTCAAGGCACATACGAGAATCAACCAGTGAATGCATAAATAAGATAAACAAGTGAAGCAACAAATCTCTCTCTCTCTCTCTCCTTTTCCCTCTCCCTTCTTCTCTCTACAATCAATAAAAAAGTGTCATTTAATTTTCTTTCTTGAAGATCTAGAACGTTAATCTAAAATCTAGATCTGAGCCAAATCTTGAATACTTGTACATTATATGGATTCCTTGTACATGACTTTTGTCATAGATTGAACTTGGTTGCTGTGGTAGCCTGAATAATTATCCTCGAAGACAGCCACATCCAAATTCCTGGATCTATGTTTTTTTTAGTTGGCAAAGGGGAGATGTGATGAACTTAACTCCTGAGATAAGGAGAATATACTGGGTTATCCAAGTGAGCCCAGTGTGATCACTAGTCGAGTCAAAGAGAAAAGAAGTGAAGATGGAACCAGAGTTTGCAGGAATGCATTTTTAAGATGGAAGAAGAAACCATGAGCTCAGGAACGCAGGCAGCCACTAGAAGCTGGAAAAGAAAAGGAAACCAATTCTTCCCTAAAGCCTCCAGAAGGAGCACGGTCCTGCCAATGCTGTGCTTTTCAAATTTTAGACTTTTGATCTCCAGAAGGGTAAGGGAACACATCTGTGTTGTTTTAAGTCACTATATTTGTGGTAATTCGTTACAGTGATAATAAGACACTATTATTGTTTCCTTTTTGGATTATCAAAGAATGCAAGCAAATTTGAATTTTACAGGTAACATCTGCAAGAGAAATAGCCAGTTTCTGTTCCTCTATTACGATAATACATTTTAGTAAAATGTAAATTTGTTTTAGATTATTTATCATTTTATCTGTTTTTTTTTCCTTTTGGTATAACAGTGAGATCTTAAAAATGCTATTGCTTTTAAACTGGCCTTCCAAAGGTTACAATCGCTCTGCAATTTGTTCCGGTGAGACCGTATTTTCTTTTTGCTTTCTATGAAATTTAAGGAACACCACAGAGACATAAGAAGTGGCCTGCAGTAGATACTGCTACTGGGCTTTTAGAAGGAGTGGGTGTGTGGGTCTACTTCCAATTAGGCACAGAAAATGTCCCCCTTTTTTCCCAGAGCCATTTTACCTACATGGCCCAAGGTGGGGCCAAGGGCCAAAACACAGCAAGGGAACCAAAAATCTCCTGTTGCACATTAATTGGAAGAGAGGACAGGACAAAAAGAAGCTTCTCCACCCCTTCCCTTTCCTCAAGTGGCATGTGAACTTCAGTTGTGAAAGGGAGAATTAAACTCCATGTTATAATCAAGCGTTTCTTAGACTTGACCAGGGACAAGCTGCAAAGGACTTTTAAAGAAACAGTAGACCTAGAATTCTCTAGGACACTTAATATTAAACCTGGAGAAGTGCTCTGTCCCTTGCTGGCAGGACCCACAGACCACACGCCCCGTGCCACGCGCTGGCGGTGCTCTTTGAAGAACCAACCTGCCGTTCTGGGGGCTCCAGTGTGCCCGTCGCACCTGGCTGGCTTCAGTTCCTATTTAGCTCCCTTTTCTAAAACACTGAAGGTTGCAAAGTTTACAGTGTAGATTCCAATACAGTGCATTGGTTTTGTGTGTTGTCCTCCTACCGCTCACTGGGGTTAATTTGTTCCCCTTTTGTTCCTGATTTTAGAAAATATTTATTTTGGAAAGTGGTTATGTGATTTATTACCCCAGGGAAAAGTAAAAACTTTGCAGATGAGTCTTTATAAATTGGTGTGTTCTCACCAATTTAAAGAGATTAAGAAATTGAGCCTTTAATACTCACAGGGCTGTTGGTACCGTATGCAATGAGATGGGGTTCTATTGTTTTCCTCAAGCAACTTCAGACCTTTCAGGGAGGCAAAGCGTAAATGCTTTGGAAAGGGTAGTCCAAAAAGTGCAGATGCGTGTGGACTCCCACCTGGTGAACGATGAAACGTTAAAGACGTAAGAGAAGAGCGTGGGCTGGGCGGAGAAGTTGAAACCTGTCTTCCTGGATGAGATGGGGTTAAGTTCGACTCTGCAGTATGGAGAGAATGGAGGAATGTGAAGAGCAGAAACGAGAGAGGAGACAGCCTAAGACACCAGGAGATGGCAATAGCAATTAGGAGCACGTTGTACCAGCGATTGCGAGGAGTCCTGATTTGTGCTGTTGAAAATGTGCATTTATAATGTAATTGGAGGGCAGGTCCAAATGATATTTTCTCTGGGATGCTAAGAGAAACACACTCCTCATTTCCAGGTGGGGCCCGCTTTCCCCCTTCTGTGCCAGCCTCAGCTGGTGAAGTGCCTTCTGAGCCGGAATAGCAGGCTCTTCTCCAGCAGGCACAGGCTTAGTGCGGAAGGCGTAGCATCCGTCACTTTCCACTTAGCGTGTGCTTCAAATAGATGAAAAAGAAAATACAATCTAGTAACTGGAAATTTTTCAATATCAACAAAACCTGTGTTGAAGCTAGTCCTTTACTGTATGTATAGTTTCCTCATCAAGGTCCAGGGATGTCTCAATTCTATCCCTCATCAAAGTCCACAATGAGGCATAATTTTGACATTATCAGAACTTTGTCTTGTCTTTCTTTAATTTATTCATAAATAGTTTGGAGCTGGGAGATGTGAGAAATAAAATGCCCTGCCACTTGTGGTCCCTACTCTGAAATTTGAAAATTATATTTTGCCCTCACAGTTTGAAAATATGACAGACTCTGAAGAGCCACCCTTTGGAAGCAAAAACAAAGGGGGTTACGTCAGATTCCATTTTGAGACACGGATTCCTAATTATCTTGTAGGACTCACAGACCTTTCAGATGAAAAACCTAATTTTGGAAATAAACTTCTTTCCAAGAATGAAAACGTGCCACATGGCTGAGTGCTGTTGTTATCACCGGGGAGAAGAACCCGCGGGCTGTGCGGGAGGCCAGCGCCCCTGGTACCTCCCGGACGTGTTTCCATAGTCACACTCCCAGAATACTCAGAAACCCACCTTCCTCCAGCTCCTAGTGTTTGCCGGTCTTCCAACACTCACAACCAAGTACTATGCTCTGTAGCTTACTGTAATAAAAATACAAGCTCTGTAAGACAACAAAGAGCCCTTCACATTTAAACAAAGTTTCAACCAGACATTCTGAAGCTCCCTCTCTGTGTACTAACTTTAGAGCCAAACAGATCAATTACTCCTTGTTGCCTGTGCAAAACTACACCCCCACGCGATGACTTCAGGATTTATCTCGTCTTATTTGGCTCAGCCGGTTTCACGTCCATGTTTCCAACAACCAATTGGGAGGGGGGGCCCGAATTCAATTCAAAAGCAAACTGATAAATTTTCTCTCCCTATTGCTTAAATCTACTGCAGCTAATTACATTGCCATTCATTCTGATGCTCAAAGTAAGAACCTTAAACTCATTCATAATCCCCTCTTCTCCACCATCTTTCATCCTTCCCAGTGTCTCCATTTCCACAGGGACTCTAGTTCATTTCAGGCTGTATTTTCTTACCCAATTAACACCACAGACACCTCCTTCGTCTGCAATATATTCTTTGCACTGCCTCAAATAAACATGTCCCCAAACACAAATCTGTGCATTATGCTGTCCTTTCAAAATCTCTCGCCCAATCCAAAAAATCTAAATTCTCAGCATGGATTATGTATTGCTACCTAATCTGACCTCAAACAACTATATTTTACTAATTTTCCCCCCAACATTATTGTCGGCCCCTTTTCAAATACATTGTTCTCTGTTAAGGCTTTTTGTTTTTCCCCATTTTTACTTGACATTCCTTTCTACACATGTTAAAATTCTGTCCTTTAAGACAGTTCAGATGCCAGCACATCACTAACTTATTTCTGATCTCGCCCTTTCAACTCTCATTACCCTTTAGCTCCTTCTCTCTTCTGGAACAGATCAAATTCTCCCTTATAGCATAATTTAATAGAAGAAAGTCTGGAATTGTCATAACAAGTTTAGGCTCAGGTCTGAGTTTGTCCTTATCTGTGATCTTGAGCAAGATAATCAATTCTTTCTTGATCAGTAAGAAATGGATACCATTCCTCACTTTTAAGGGATAAGCTATGATATCCATATTAAATTATGAAGTGCTACAAACGTGATCTGTTAGCATTTGAGGAGCCAGAAGATGGTTATGATTCTAAGGCTATGCCTGAAGCTTCAGTGGGATAGGAACATTAAAATTGTAACCTTTGGTTGAACTGATCAGGAGTAGATTGAAGTGTAATTGGTAGAGAAAAGTCCAATCTTTGAATCTTTGAATTAACAATGTTCACCTCTAAGTTTATAGAGGTCTACTTACTGCCATTGTGTACATCAGAATGTACGATTTTTAGAGATAAAAATATCTGGGTTTAGATGCTGAGCCAACATTTCTGCTCTTAGCTCTCTTAGCTATTTTTTATTTTAAGTATATTTCATTGATTATGCTATTATGGTTGTCCCAATATTTTACCCTCTGCCTCCCCCTGCCTGGTACCCCCATTCCCTCCAGCAGTCCCACCCCTTAGTTCATGTCCGTGGGTCATGGGTAAGTTCTTTGGCTTTTCCATTTCCTATACTCTTTTTAACCTCCCCCTGCCTACTTTGTACCTACCATTTCTGCTTCTTATTCCCTGTACCTTTTCCCCCATTTTCCCCTTTCCCCCTCTCCACTGATAACCCTCCATGTGACCTACATTTCTATGATTCTGTTCCTGTTGTGGTTGTTTGCTTAGCTTTTGTTTTTGTTTTCAGATTCAGTTGTTGACAGTTGTGAGTTTGTTGTCATTTTACTGTTCATAGTTTTGATCTTCTTCTTTTTCTTAAATAAGTCCCTTTAACATTTCATATAAAAAGGGCCTGGTGATGACGAACTCCTCTGGCTTTGCTTTGTCTGGGAAGCACTGTATCTGCCCTTCCATTTATAATGATAGCTTTGCTGGATAGAATAATCTTGGTTGTAGGTCCTTGCCTTTCAACACTTCGAATACTTCTTGCCAGTCCCTTGTTGCCTGCAAAGTTTCTTTTGAGAAATCAGCTGACAGACTTATGGGAACTCCTTTGTAGGTAACTATCTCCTTTTCTCTTGCTTCTTTTAAGATTCTCTTTTACTCTTTAATCTTTGGCATTTTAGTTACAATGTGTCTTGGTGTGGCTCTCTTTGGGTCCACCTTGTTTGGGATTCTCTATGCTTCCTGGAATTGTAGGTGTATTTCCTTTGCCAAATTATGGAAATTCTCTTTCATTATTGTTTCAAATAGGTTTTCAATTTCTTGCTCTTCCTCTTCTGGCAGTTCTATGATTTGGATATTGGCATGTTTGGAGATGTCCCAGCGTCTTTTGATTCTCTTCTTGGTTTTTTTGAATTCTTGTTTCTTCATTCTGTACTGGTTGACTCTTTATTTCTTCCTTATACTCCAAATTGTTGATTTTAACCCCAGCTTCCTTCCCTTCACTGTTGGTTCCCTGTGAATATTTCTTTATTTCACTTAGTGCAGCTTTTGTTTCTTCCCTTATGCATTTGCTATACTCAGCAAGTTCTCTGAGCATCCTTATCACCAGTGTTTTGGACTCTGCATCTGATAGGTTGGTTATCTCCACTTTGCTTGGTTCTTTTTCTGGAGTTTTGCTCTGTTCTTTCATTTGGGCCATATTTCTTTGTCAGCTCAATTTGGTAGCTTCCCTGTGTTTGTTTCTGTGTATTAGATAGAATTGCTTGGACTTCTTGCCTTAGCACACAGTCTGGATGAATATTTCTTCTTAAAACCCTTGGTTGTCATATTTCCATACAGTTCGATTTTCTGGCAATTCTGATTGTTTTTTGTTTTGAGGTTAGGTGTGATCCTTTTTATGGTCATGTGAGGAGGTGAGCATATCTACCTATGCCTGCATCTTGGCCGGAGGTCTCTCTCTTATCTATTTAAGATTCCATTCCTCACCTACAAAAATATTCTACTAGTAAAGATTGACTTGAGCCTATTATGAAAGGCACCAATACTGTGAAGTATCACTCCTTTTCAATGGCACAACTGTAGGAAAGATAAAAGACAAGGATGCTGATCCCTGTGAGAAGTGAAGGAGAAACTCAGTTTCCTTGGCATCCCAAAAAAGTGTTTTCAGCTGTCAGTCCAGTCCTAGCACTGAGGCTTCTTGTTTTGGGGCAGTTTCAGGCAGCAGTATATTCATCGTTGAAGCTGAGCTCAGGAACGGTGCAATAGTAATACACAGTGGTGCTTCTGATAAAAACGAACAAACAAACCGAGTACCTGTGAGTGGTAGTTTTTAGGAAGGGTGGGAGACTCATAAGGCAGACACATTAGTTGGGCCATTTTCTTACTTCCTGACCGCCTTTAGCTCTTCACTTTATGCACGGACCAGGGTGACCATATGTGCACAGGCACCAGAATGATGCTTTTTCCATCTTTGTTGAATAAGGGCTGCATAGCATGCATCTAAAAATCATGTTTCACATAATCTCTTCTACTCTATATAGTAATATAGCTAATTCATATTGTAATCATATAACTCTGTGGTGGAGGGTGGCTTAGGTGTTTGCGTGTACAGGAAAGGGGGTTGGGAAAACATGACTTTGAGTTACTATTGGTTCTTGGCCTCTGACCTGCTGGTAAATTGAGAATTAAAGTTTGCAAGAGCTAAGTAAGGTAACATTGTTAAAGACATTATTCAGTGGTACTTAAAGCCTGGCAAGGAAGACTATTCAACAGGGGTGTGGTGGCGGGGGGTGGGGGGGAGCTATTGCAATAAGTATAGGGTCCACTGCAATGGAATTTTGGCGTGAGGAAAAGAGATAATATTGAATATAGCATGGAAAAGTGGGAATTTATGGCTAAGGAGCAGGGTTGGAGTCAGCAAGTGGAAATTACTAAGAGGAAACATCAAGGGGTAAAGGGAGATACTTAGGGTAAACCAATCTACGGATTCTTGCTGAAGACACGCCAGGGACATCAGACATCACCAGGATGCTGAAAGAGGATGGGGAACCTCATAAGATATTGGGGTGGGGGAGTCCTGGTTAAACTGAGTTAGTGGCATTTTCGCTAAAATTTAATTTTACAAGGAAATGCACAGATGGTCCCAGGAGAAGGTTTAGGAGCCTGAATAAAATTTGGTCAATCAAAAAATCTCTCTCAATATATACAAAATATACATACATTCGATATATAACAGGCACCAAATACCTCTCTTTACCTCCTTCTCTTCCTTTCTTCCATCTTTCCTCTCACCTAAACTATTTTTCCTGGAACTTACAATATCTCTGACAAAAATCCTATAAAGGATATCAAACAGGTTTAACCTATCCTCCAAGACCACGGTTAGCCGTGGCTGTGTTGAAAGCATTGTGCAGCTCTGCCTGAGCTCACTGAGGAAGAGGGCTTCGCCAGCACCGCCTGCCCTGGCAGTGCCGTGGACGCTGGCGGTAGGCGAGCAGTGTGTTTGCTGTCCTTGGTGCATGCAGGTGACGTGGAGCTGTTCAGTCCCAACAAATGTTCTTGGGATGGTTCAGAGGCAGCGCTCTGTTAAATTCATACCTAAGAGTGTATGGTCTAATCTCTAGCCCAAGGTTACACGCCTAATTTTGAAATCATGGGGTTTTGATCATGCATGTAAAATTGCACTTTTGGCCCTGGCTGGTTTGGCTCAGTGGATTGTGCGTTGGCCTGTGGACCGAAAGATCGCTGGTTCAGTTCCCGGTCAGGGCACAAGCCTGGGTTGTGGGCCAGGCCCTTGGCTGACAGCCTGCAAGAGGCAACCAACTGATGTCTCTCTCCCTTTCTTCCTTCCTCTTACCCCGCTAAAAATAAATAATAAAACCTTTAAAATTGTATTTTTGTTGTTGTTTGAAGATTCTGATAACTAACATTTTAAAGAAAACCACCAAAACCACCAAAACACTAAACCCGCATTGAGTTGTCATTGCCCATAACAGGATGAACTCTGGTTTTAAAATATAATATACATTGTCTCATTTTTCTCTGCTTCTTTAGTTCCTCATCTGAAATAACTAAACAGATAATGCTTTTGAAACTGAGTTGCAACATAATAAATAGACTGACCTACCAGTAAAGACCATTGTAACATTACTTTTCAGAAGTATAAAGCACACTTTTAAAAAGAGGATTTTCATGATTTGAGACCACTTCCATTTTAACCTGTAGGAATATTTACAGTGAATCTCAATCTTTCCTTCCTGTCCAGATCAAAGCTTCTAACTCTTCCTGCCCTCTTCTTCTTAGAGTTGATCCAAAGGCTGAGGCTAATAAATACGTAGGCGTTCTTTTTGCCAGTCTGCTCCACAGGTACTCTGTAAGGGTTTATGGGTTCTCTGTGGTCAGGAGCAGATTTCATGTATTTGAGTTACTCAGGTGAAAATTCTCTCTCTGAGATCAGGGAAGGAGAGGAGTATTTAGATTCGCAGAACAGTTACCTCAATCATTTTCTGTGTTTGCCCTACCCTAAAAATCTGAAGTTGTTTGAGAGTGACAGTGTGTGGATATTTTAGTCAGTTCCAGGTGAGATGCAATCTCATTTCATTTTTTTAGAACCTCAGAGAATCTTTTGCTACATTGCTCAAATCCTCTCTCAGTTCCTCTACACTTGTTAAACTGAGGCCTAGAGATTGCATTTAAGCCTAGCAGTGCACGCTGCTCTAATGCTGATCATTAGCTGCTTGTCCAGATGGTCCTTGCTCTCACTGACGGATGGTAAGGCTAAACTGTTCATCTCCAGGGTTTCTTGTAGACTGCCCAATATGTTTACTGTGGTCCATTTACAGGAGGTGACATTAAGCAGATCTGATGCTAACATTCTGGCACTGGTTACGATGAGAAATGTGGCAGATCTAGGGAGGAATGTGGAGGACCGCAAATGAGTAAGTTACACCCGAAAGCACCAGTGTTTCAAGGGCAGCCGACTATTTTAGTCATCTGTCAAAGGCAGGTAGGAATCCAGGCTCAGCGCTCCATGCAGGCTGGTCTGGGGATCGGCAGTGTGGCAACCGACACCTCCCACTACCGTCCTGTAAGTCGTGGAAACAGCACTCAACCAAAAACCACCAGCCTCACACCTGCCTGAAGGTCATCCTCATAAATGTCAATCATGCTGAGATCAGCGGGGTTTCTGGTGACATGCATCACAAGAGACTTACAACTCACTTGTGTAATTCTTAAAAGTTGCATTCTCCTGCAGCAGAAGGAAGGAGCTTATACCCTTTGCGACAGGGTGGATGGAACCAGAGAACATTATGCTAAGTGAAATAAGTCAGACGGTAAGGGAAAATACCGTATGATCTCACCCTTAACTGGAACATAATCAACAAAAGCAAAAAGCAAGAAAAACATAACCAGAGACACTGAAATTAAGAACAATCTAACAATAGCCAGGGGGGATGGGGAAGGAGACAATGACGAGAAGGGTTTACAGGAACTGCTGTAGAGGACACATGGACAGAACCAAGGGGGAGCGTGGAAGCAAGGGAGGGAAGTGGGTTTGGCTGGGGTGAGGGGGAGGGGTAGGAAGAAAATGTAGACAAGTGTAATTGAACAATAAAGTAATTAATAAAAAAAGTTGCATTCTTCTTTCAAAGTTCTGTGCTAATATCCACTGTCCACTTGATCTCACAGTTCTTATTACCCTCACCTTTCTCCTAGTTCAGCTATCAACTCCCTTAACGCCAGTCTTTATTTTCTGGTCTGGGAGTTGTAAATGCCAATGCTAGAAGTAACTGTCCTCATGCTCTTTTTTTTTTTAAATTTGAAACACAAGGCAGAGACCACTCGAAGGTGCAGAATGACTCTTGAGAATGCGTCGTCATGTTTGGAGGGGCGATGTCGATACCCTTTAGAAGACAGACTCAGGTCAATCATGTACAAAGCACTTGGCTTCATGATATCATGGGTCTGAGAAACTACAGTCAAATTCCTGCCACCAAACACTGTAAATGACAACCACAGGACTGCTAATCAGATACACTGTAGGTTATTCTTTGGAAACCGTACCGTGGTTGCACAGTCTCTAGAAAACCATGGATTGCTTGATAGTCCATTTAAAACCATTAATTATACAGATGTGCAATTTAAAGAATTCTGTCTGCCTTTAAAGAGATGGGCTGGAGAGTGCAAGAGGAGAAAAAGGAAGGTCTGCTAATCGCCTGGCACAATACCAAGGGTGAGACACACACAAGGCAACGCATTGTCGGCCGGGGAAAGGGTGATGGTGGGGGGCACTGTTCCTGTGGTCTTTCATAACGTCACCTGTAACATAACTTTCCACATCTCTTGGGTTTAAAATACACATATTTGTCTTTCTTTTGGAAACAAAACAACACAAAATATTTCAGCTTTGCCAGGTATGTGGAATAACAATGTTTTGTCCTTACTAATTTTTATGACTTGAATACCTTTTTGGGCAATGAAAATGGGCCTTATCTATTGGGAAAGAATGAAAATTTGAGAGGCAGCAAATCTGGATATGAAAGCAGCAAGATAATTTTCTTGTGAGGTTTTTTTTTTTTTTTTTAAAGTCCCATTCAAGCTCGCTCTTTGATAGCCGTGGTGACAGAAAGAGAGTGGCATGCGTGCTTGTGCTTCAAGCCCCTGAAATGATCCTCCTTTCTCCTAACTTCAAAGTCCAGAAATTGTTCCATCCTGCTTTTCTGTTTCAAACCACGGTGTTTGGTGGTCAGACTTTGAACTCTGGGTGAGAATAGAATTAGCCTTCAGGAACCTTGGGGGAGATTTATAAAATAAGCAATGAACGTTTCTCTGCTTTCTAAAGACTTTTTGCTACCATTCCAATAACATCCCTGGTGGGCTATAATAAGCATACTTAAAAAAAAACCCTCTTGGATCTCCACTGTCCCACTTTCTGGTTTTGAACAGCTACCCAGGAAACTATTATCTCTCTAACTGTTCCTAGTTTTATTGAAGAAGGCAAATACAGGAAGGCTCCCCGAGACTTCTCTAAAAGTAGGATTAGAATCGCAGAATATAAGAATGAAGAGGCATTTTAGAACTTTTCATCCAATTTCATTAGGTAACATGATTTTCTTTAATGGCAGGAAATACATATTTATGATGTCTTCTTTTTCTCCTTTTAGTATCTTGGAATTTTAGGATGACCAAGGTCCTTTTGTAGTATTTCTTGCTAGTCAGGTTACATATTTTTATCGAATGGTTGTAAGAAGCTTACTCAAATAGGAGTGTTGGAAGAAGGCACTTGTGATTGAAAGGAACTTCAACCTTAACTTCTGAGAATTCTAGACTTTCTGGAGTTACTACTCCTATATTTATGAGGACATCAAGTTAAACAAATTCAAAAATAAGCTTTTGGACATCTGTAACCTATCTCTTCTTCCACTACCATTCTTACTGGGTGGTGTCCAGATCTGCTTAATCTCCAAAGGAGAAGCATGCAGAATGGCCTTCATTGTTTACTGCCTCTAATTACTTTCCATGGCTAACCGATCAAGTCCTACTGATCCTGTTTCCTAGGCCTTTCTGACCTGTCTCCTCTTCTCAAAACTCTCCACAAATCCATTAATTTAATTAATGGAACTATTGCAGTAGCTTTAGACTTTTCTACCACATCTTACCCTTCACATGGTTCCAAGAATGATCCAAACATGAACATCTGATTGTTATCCAGCGCTTTGCTGTTTATTAAAGATCCTCTTGCCCCTGAAGTTGGGAGTCCACAAATGCCAGCATGTGGCCTCAAATTCTTCAAAGATATGGGCCCTGACATCCGTTCAGCCTCTTCTATGTGCAATCATTCTCCCTCTCTGACACTCCAACTATAACAAACTGCGTGGTTGCCTTAAAAAGTTAAGCTATTTTACTTATAATATTCTTTGCAAATGCTGGTCCCTAGGTGTGGGGAATATTTCATTCATTGTGCCAAAGGAAAAATCTTACTTTGCCCATTTTATAGATGAGAAGACTGAGGCTTAGTGAGATTAAATGTCTTTTCTTTTTCCTCTTCTTCTTCTCCTCTCTGTTGTCTTCCTTCATTTTGCAATCATTTTTGTGTCTCTAGTAACAATATACCTCTGAATCTAGTAATAAATATTTTTGTGATCTACTTTTCCCCTTCTTGTTCTCATCCCATAAGCATTTGTTTCTTCATTCATTCAATAGGTTTTTTTTTAAAAAGATTTTATTTATTTATTTTTAGAGAGAGGGAAAGAGAGGAAGAAAGAGAGGGAGAAAAACAGCAATGTATGGTTGCCTCTCACTTGGCCCCCACTGGGGACCTGGCCCGCAACCCAGGCATGTGCCCCGGCTGGGAATCGAACCAGGACCCTTTGGTTCCCAGCCCACACTCAATCCACTGAGCTACACAAGCCAGGGCAATAGGTGTTTGTTTATTAAGCATGTGATGTGTGTCAGTCACTTGCAGGGGACGCAGTGGTGCTGTACCAATGTTAGCATGTACTGAAGCTGACTCGTACAACTGTGAGCATTCCTTCCCTACTTACTGTTCAATGACATCATCTTGGAGCTAAAAAATGGACACAAATCACAGCATCCTTCCCCTGGAGCGCCAGATGCTGAGTATTTATTAGTATGCTGATCACATCTCTCAATCTCTCACCTCTTCTCTCTGAACATCCTCTTAGTTGAATCTCTTATTTCACAATTACCCCCTAAACAACAAGGCTGATATTTTTAAAACATAGACTTGATTGTCTCTTGCTTCTTTCTATCATCAACAGCTTAAAATCAAAATTCCTTCTTGGGGTTCATAGGATCGTTCAGGAACTGGTCACTTCTCCATATTCCTTTCCTATTGACATTGTATTTTACCCTGTCAGTAATAAATGATATATAGATTCTGAATAAACCCACTTGTTTCTGATCACCTGGTTTTTGTGTATATTGCTTCCTGTGCATCGAATGCCTACTCACTTGCTTCCTTTCTCTGATAAACTCTACTCTTCAAAATTTAACAACTAGCTGAGTGCTTGGCAGAAAGCAAATGAGTTTCATGTTTTATCATCGAATTGAATGAACACATACTTAGTATTCCTTTGGCAATTGCCCCTTCTCCATTATACAGAGAGTTAAATGATCTCTCATAATATGCCTTCTATTATCATATGTATACAACCATGGTCAAGTATATCATTACATGATCCATCCATTTATTTATAAATATATCTCCTTTCTTAAGCTATAGATTCTTGAGGACAAACATTGAGCTCTCCATTTCCATTAAAGTTGTGAAATTGAATATATTACAGAATAACTAACTGCAAATTTGTGCAGTGTCTATTATTCACTTCCATTAATAAGGATAGGCAAGGTTATGCTGTGATAATAAATACATCCCTAAGTGTAGTAGCTTTAATTAATAAAGTGTATTTCAATTTGCATGAACCAGCTCATGTTGGGCTTTTTTCTAGGACACATCTCCGTGCGCGTTTCCAGGGTCCAGCCTGCTTCTCTATTTTGAGGAAGCCCCGTCTGTGGCTTCCAAGATAGGTTACTGGAAGTGGAAGAAGCCAAATGTCCCACATGTCACTTCTCAGAGTCTATTGACACCAACTCTGAGGAAGGTTTGGAAATATAGGGATGAATGTCGGTATTTGGAAAACATTAACAATCTCAGCCACAAAACATTGAAGAAAGTAGTGAGAAAAATGTCATTATGGGGTGATGGAGTTGGGGGAAGCTTTATGTTAGAAATGGGGCTTAAGCTGAACTTGAAATAAGGTTAGAATTTAGACAGGGAAAGAAAGAAGAGATTCTAGTCATTTCTTGACCTAAAATATAATTAAACTCTGGCTTAATTACAGATGGTTTTCTGTATAACTTTTAGATTTATAATTTTGCTATACTATTTGATTTAAAACAAATAACACTATAATCAGAAGTTGTTTAATTTAATTCTCATTAAAAAGTCAGCAAGGGTTAGCCCTGGCCAGGTAGCTCAGTTGGTTAGAGTGTCATCCCTGCACACCAAGGTTGCGGGTTAGGTCCCTGGTCAGGGCGCATACAAGAATCAACCAATGAATGTGTGAATAAGGGGAACACCAAGTTGATACTTCTCTCTCCTTTCCTCTTTCTCTCTCTCAAATAAAAAAAAAATTCAGTGGGGGTTTATGGTTCTTAATCAAAGACTGTCAGAACAATTTAGGCAACACTGGTGCCTGGAAGTTTGGAAAAATGTCTTTTTGTGGAAGACTAGTTATACTAGTCATGGAAAGTACTGGATTTTCTACACAAATAGTCCAAAAGTACATA